>VZQC01012422.1:587130-798025 GCA_009823505.1 Rhizomys pruinosus
CCCCCCCCCCCCGCCCCATGTCCTGTGATCTGTGCAGCCTCAGGTTCCTGAGCCTAATATCAATGTCAGGATGAGCTCCATCCTATGAAGCAGACCTTGAACCCTGCTATGGTTTGAATGTAAAACATTTCCCCAGAGGCTCATCTGTTTGAATAGTTGGCAGACAGATGGTGGCATAGTTTGGGGAAGTTATGGGAATATTGGGACCTGTGGTCTAATAGCAGAAGTGGCTTCTGGGGGTGTAGGTCTTGAAGATTGTACCCACATCTTGTTTTACCCGAGCTGTTTCCTGGTCCATCAACATGTGAATAAGCCATCCTGCAAGCCCTCCCTATTGTAGATGGAGCTTTCTTCACCATCAGGAATTGTATCCTGGAAAGCTGAGCCCAATGAAACCTGTCCTCCACTGCGTTGAATCCGCTGCTTGCCCTCCCCACTTAGGAATATTTTCTCAAACATAAAATGGTCAAACAAACTTGATTATTGCTCCCACTCTGGATCTGTTTCCCACTGTCGTCCCAGCAGAGTGTGGAAGCCCCAAATTTAAGTTTGATTCTCATTTTGTCCTTTTTTTCTCTCACTACTGTTATCTGAAGCCAACCACAAATTCTTCACCCTAACTTGCAAACATTTAAGCCTCATCCTAACTTCAAGCCCAGCATGGGCCACTGCACAAATTAATCAGTCTTTGCTTGTACTGGCTTCTCTCATGTTCCTCCTCCCTCTGGTCTTCAAAGGTATCTTAGAATGAAAAGCAGGGCATGTTGTACCCCTGCTTAGAAACAAAACTTGTACAGCCTCCATCTCACACAGTATAAGATCTGAGCTCGATGTTCTGACTCCACTACACATAACTTCGTGACTTTATTTGGTACCATTCTCTCATGATCTATCAGATCCACTGTGTTCTGGCCTGAGGTGCAGCGAGTGCCTTTTCCTTTTGGGAATTCTGCATCATTTCACCTGCTTAAGATGCATTTTTCTTAATCTTCATGGGGATGACTGGGCCCACCATAAATATCTTCTTAGATTGTTCTTAATATTTAATTATTTATTATCACTTTAAATATTTATTATCATTTAGTATTTGATGACTTATTCTTTTTCAAAAAATTTTAATTTATTTCTTATGTGTATGAATGAACTGTCTGCATATAGGTTTGCGCACCCATGTCATGCAATGCCGCGGAAGTCAGAAGAGGGTGTTGGATTCCCCTGGAACTGGAGTTAAAGATGGTTCTCAGCCACCATGTGGGTGCTGGGGATCGAACCCAGGTCCTCTGCAAGAGCAGTCAGCACTTTTAACTGCTAGTCCATCTCTCCAGCCCCTTGATGACATATTCTTTTTTTTTCCTTTTGGTCTTTTTGAGACAGGGTCTCCCTGTAGCCCCAGCTGTCCTGGAACTCACTCTGTAGACCAGGCTGGCCTTGAACTCACAAAGATCCGCTTGCCTCTGCCTCCCAAGTGCTAGGATTAAAGGCGTGCACCACCACGCCTGGCTTGATGACTTATTCTTTACCCATCAGTGCTCACCAGGATGTAGCTTCTATGAAGTGGGGATATTGTCTAGTTTGTTTGCTGATGAATTCTTAGAGTCTACTGTAGTCTGGCACATAATAGATGTTCAATAATTTATGTTGAATGAGCAAAGATGTTTTGTCAATGAATAAAAGGAGAAAGAGAGAGAAACTGGCTTAAGATTTTTTCCTTCGTGGTGGCCGGACTCAGTTGACTTTTCTACTAGATTGTCTAGAGAAAAGTTTTTTTCAATATAAGCTAAATGGATAAAAAGAGGTTATTGTGGTTCTGTCAAATTGAACCAACTTGCCTACATTTTGAGACCACTTCTTTTCTGCTTTTTTTTATGTTAAATATCCTTCTTTTTAAAAATGATATTGCTGGGGCTGAAGAGATGGCTCATTGGTTAATAGCATTGTCTGCTCTTGCAGAGAACCTAGGTTTTATTCACAGCAACCACATGGTAGGGATCCAACACCCTCTTCTGACCTTTGTGGTTACTGCATGGCACAGGTGCACCTACTAACATGCATGCATTACACTTATACACATAAAATAAAAATAGTAAACAAAACATTTAAAAATGTCAGGCTGGAGAGATCACCTACTGGTTAAGAGCGCCGACTGCTCTTAACCTGCAGAGAACCTGGGTTCGATCCCCAGCACCAACATCGTGGCCGAGAACCATGTTTAGCTCCAGTTCCAGGGGAATCCGACACCCTCTTCTGACCTTTGTGGCATTGCAGGACATGGGTGCACAAACCTACATGCAGACGGTACATTCATAGACATAAAAAATAAATAAAAAAATAAAAAAAAAGTTTTAAAATGTTATTGCTAATATATAAGAAGGAATCTTTTGGAGGGGGGTTATTTTAACAACCTTGACAAAATCGAAATTGTGATAACACAATAATGTTCCTAATTTTAAAAATATGATGATGGTCTCTAACTGTCAAGAATACCCCCAATCATCCCGACATCTTAATGTTCAAACTCCTGCGTAGTCCCCTCTCATGTTGAATAGAGCTGACCTGGGAAACTAAAGTTCGGTGAACCAGTGGCAGTGCATGTTTTCCAAAACTCACAGTTTCCTCCTTGGGATCTTTTGTGTCCCTAGCTCTAGGGACAAACAGCAGTGTCAGAAAAGTACTCAAAGCACACTCATGGACCAGGTAAAGACCTGAGGCTTCTAGTTGGAGTCAAGTCCCCAGAAGATGGCAGTCACTATGACACACCACCACAACCTCTTGCAAGAACCACTCATCTCAGCTACCCCGAGATTCTATGCAGTAGCAGATAGCTATCATGGTGAATATCAACTCACCAAATCCAAGACTCTGAAGACTGTGGTGCTGCTCTGATCAGTTCTGAATCATGGCTTTTGCTGACTGTTCAACTGCTGAATGTCTCTAAGCTCTACCTTTCTTGTGTATAAAATGAGAACAACATTTATTCCCATTTCCTGGGTTCCTGCTGGGAATAAATGAGAAGATGGCTGTTTTTGGAAATACTGTGAATTGTTCTATTATCTGTTATCATTATTTTGCTTTTCACTGTTGTTATGGATGGTTTTATGACTTCATGACTTTGAAGTACTATTTTTTTTTCTGTTCCAGCTAAGATCAGAAAAACATAACTGACAAAAATGCTGGCAAGGATATGGGGAAAGGGGCACTTTTTTTCATGACTGGTGGGATTGCAGACTGGTATAGACACTATGGAGATCAGTGTGGAGAATTCTGAAAATCTACCACATGTCCCAGGTATACTATTCCTTGTCATATTCCCTAAGGACTTGATATCCTACTACAGAGATACTTGCTCAGCCATGGTTATTACTGCTCTTTTCACAATAGCTACACGATGGCTGTCAAGATCTTTGTTTTACACACCAAAGTACTTCTAGGAACTAGAAAAGAGCTTAGCACATAGAAGATACTTTATAAATATCCATTGAATGAATGAATTTATAAATGAGTGAATGTACATGTGCACAAGTCAAATCATTCAATTCAGTGCCTTGCATATTGTAGGGATCCAATAAATATAACTATTATTTTTTTACACCACTTAAAAATATAAATATTATATATAATTTATATTATATAATTTATATAAAAATATAATTTTTTATTATTAAACTTTTCCCATAGGTCATACATCATTTCTCAATCAAATCTAGAGTTGCTTCCCTTTCCATGCCCCCCATCGCACCTGAGTCCCTGCACTGTGCCATACATGTCCTGTATCTTTTTCTGAGTATTTCCAGAGGTTTTTTTCAGTTCTTTTGTTGTTGTTCTCTCCAACTTGTATTGCTACAGTATATATACATATATATACATATATATGTATATATACATACATACACATATCACTTGAATTGTAGGATATTTTTTTCCTAAAAGATGTCATGTTTTCCTTAAGGAAGTGCTCGAAAGTTTCTCCTTGGCAATCCCAAACAACTATTAATCCTGCACTTTTGCTCCACATGGGGGTCTTTCCCTCCCATGGTCCCCCAAATGAAGTCCAGTAAGCACGCATCCTGTCTTGATCCCCCTGCACTGGCCTCCATGATACAGCCCAGGTAGTCCAAAAATGGCAGTCTGTATTCTGATGAGGCTGACATCCCCTTAGCTGTTTAGTCCACAAGCTGGGTATCTCAGTAGTCCCCATCTGGCATTGAAAGTTTGGAGGATTCTTGGAGATACATAAACATAACTATTATTGTGGCAAACTAGCTACCTCGGGGTCTACTTCATCCTGGAGTAATGAATAGTGTAAACACTGCAGTTTCACTATTCTCCACCCTGTACACCTGCAGGATGAAATCCTCCTCCCCATCATCACCATGCCTTCCTTAATCATTTGCGATGTTCCCCAGGGACCATGTAACAAGTTGCTTCTGTTCTGCTCAGACTTGTAGGCATGTCAGGTACTTGAGCAAGTCCCTTGCTCTGCTTCGGCAGCATTTACATCAAGGAGCTTGCTTTCCTACCTCCTTGATTGGCACAGCAAATGCTGTGCACTGCTGTTACTGTTCCTGCCCCCTGCCCCTGACTAGTGTCCTTGGTACCCTCTCCAGGCACCAGAAAACATCCCTGTCCCCAATCCTCCATTGTTCATCCCTGATCTCTGGTGGAATACCATGAGCTTCATGTCACTTAGGACCAGGATGTTACAGACACCATCCTGTTCTCTATTTCTAAGTTTTGCTTTTATTTAGGTAGCTTCAATAGACTGCAGTTGTATAAATGGGAGGGGTACAACTTGATGCTTTGGTACTTGTGTAGATGGTAGGATAATGCCTCAACCTCACTCACATTTGTTTTTTCACATCTTTTTTGCAGAGTTGTGGGAAGGAGGAGAACTTTTACTATCTACCTCAGTGACAGATTTTAGAGACACAATATGGAATGGCTGATTACGTATTATCACATTGCTATGCATTAAAGTCCCTGATCTTTTTTCCTTGTTTAAGTGAGGCTTTGTACTTCCACCAGCACCCCTTCCCTGAGTCACCCAGCTCCTGGTAACCACCTCCTTTTTTTCCATGAGTTTGATGATATTAGGATCTACATGTAAGTAAAGTCTAGTGATATTTGTTTTACTGTACTTGCTTTATTTTACTTAGCACAATGTCCTACAAATTCACTCTTGTCACAAGTGGTAAAATTTCCTTACTTTTTAAAGTTGTAAAATTTATTTTAATTTTTTATGTGCATGAGTGTTTTGTCTGCATGCATGTGAGTTCACCCATGTCATTCAATGCCCACGGAGTCCAGAACGGGGCATTGGATCCTCTCAAACTGGAGTTTCAGGTGGTTTTTAACCTACATTATAAGTTCTAGGAACTGAACTCAGTTCCTCTGCAAGAGCAACCAGTGCTCTTAACCACTGAGCCATCCTATGATTTCTTTATTCTTTAAGGCTGAATAATATTCATTCATTAATATTCTCTCTCTCTCTCTCTTTCTCTCTCTCTCTCTCTCTCTCTCTCTCTCTTGGATGCACACACACACACACACACACACACACACACACACACTTCCATTATCTACTCATTCACTGATAGAGTATTTAGGTTGCCTGAGTATCTTGGTTATTGTGAATAAGTTTGCAATGAACATAGGTGTGAAGATATTTCTTTGAGATACTAATTTCATTTCTCTTTAAGTACCCAGCAGTGTGCTTGCTGAACACAAGACAGTTCTATTTTAAACCTTTGAGGAGCTTCTATATATTTTCCAATTTCCTCTGAATCCACCTCTTCTTTCAATCAGAGGCACATATAGCCCCAACCATACCATAGGAATTTATGGCAATACTGTGTGCCAGCAGGTATCTTCTTGTTCTTCTCATCAGCCTGTGCTTAGCTTCAGTCAAGACATCTTCCTTGAACATAGGACAACCAAATCATTCATCATTTATAGAAAGCATAGAAAAATCAGATGGCCTAATTGGTTGCATATTGGCTGACTACTGTTCTTTTGGAAGGTCCAGTTCTGCATGACAAGGCTACTTCCACCACCCAACAGATGGCCCGTGGCAACAGAGCATTGCTAATCTTATCACAGTGAATTCTATTAAATGAAAAATTCTCCACAGCAGATGTATACACAAGCCCCCCCCCCACCCCGCCACACACACACATGGGGATCAATCTCTTCATGAGACATTACTTCTGTTGGTATTTATAGGCTAACAGTTGCAGGGTGAGGAGAGGGTGACTGTTATTAGTATTAATTACAGTCACTTGCATTTATCTAATGCTTTATGCTTTTTCAAATATCTCTTCCACAGATGTTCCTTCATGTGATTCTTGCAGCATCCTTGTGAGATAGTCATCAGAGTTGAGGCAAAGAAGCCCAGGAAGATATACACGGTACTTTCCTCCCCTCCTCCCAACAATTCTGTGGCCAGAGAGCTGGTCTCTGGGTGGCTTGTTTGGAAGGGAAGCCTCCTGATGCTCTGGAGCGGGGGGGCGGGGGGCCAGGGGGGCGGGGGGGGGGACGGACCTAGCTCTGACTCCCTAAACCGAGGGTGTCGGTGGAGAGCTGGTGAGTGTTCCTGTCAAGGAAACTGTCTTAGCTAGGCTGCAGGATCTTTCTGCTTCTGACTTTGCCCTCCTTCCCTGTGGCAGTCAGAATGGACATTTAAAACATATGTAAGATCATTCCAATGCGACATCTAGAACTTTCCTAAATTCTCCAGTGCACTCAAGGTAACAGTGGAATCAGCAATGCTTGGAAGGCTTCCTGTGGTTTGGCTCCGCAGGCCTCTCTAGCTCTGTTAGCTCGCTCGCTGGTCACACAGGTCTCCTTGGTGTCCCATGAGCATGGCACATTACCCCCGAGGGCCCCAGTGGCACCTGCTTCATCCATCTGTCTTGTTTCTATCCTGCTTTCCGTTTGTTTTGCCGCTTTGCCGACTTTCTCAACGAAGCTCCTCTGTTACTCAGCACTTATTCCTTTCGTATCTTCCTCATCTTGGTCCATACATTGCTTTGTTCTGTAGCACTTGACATCTATGTGCATACTATATGTATTAAGTTCTTAGGCTGCCATTAACAAATTACTACCAGCTCTTTTAATGGCTTAAAATATTGGAAATTGCTCTCAGAGTTCTGGAGGCCAAAAATCTATTAAATGAAAAATGCAGGTGTTGGTAAGGTTGGCTCCTTCCGTAGAGGAACTGTTCTGTTTCTGATTCTAGCTTCTATTGGCTGCTGCTAACACTTGCCCCCCTCCCCCCTCTTTCCCCTCAATTTACCTCCTCTTTAAAAGAAAAGACACCATTTACTGGAGTAAGGGCTATTTTAACCCAGAATAACCTCATTTTAATGTGATAAGAGTACATCGACACAGATCCTGGTTCTAAATAAGTCCACCCTCATGGGTACTGTGATCAGGATTCAATATACCTTTTTGGAGGATACAATTTAACCACCCACACTATTATTATAATTCCTTTTCTTCTAATTCTTTTTTTTTTTTTTTTGAGTACCTTTACTCTGTGAAGGCTGGGATTTTGGTTATGTGGACTAGAAACCAATGATGGTTTCCTTCTCTCAAATTCTTCATCCTTTCTTATTTATATTCCAAAATGATAGCCTCATAATAACTAATTTTCAATTATTCCCCTTATTTGGGAACTTGCCAGGAAAGCAATTTCACAGCCATTTTTCTAATGTTTCACCAGAAGAATCCTCTTGTGACAAATTAGACATTCTATCAAAGTTTCTAGCTTATGTTCAAATTCCATTTTCATGGAGGCTGCCACAGTGCACAGAAGGTTGTACAACTTCAACTTCAAATAGATTTCTTGGATATGTCATTACCACTAAAAATGCTTCTCCTTGTGGACCTTGCAGTCATTATACCCACTGAGACCACCCAGCCTATCCTAGGTCTCACCTTCATCCTGATATCTTGCTAATATGTCCCAAGTCCTTCTCTAGAATAGAGAATAAGCCTTCCACATCTTGAGAGCCAGAATCCCAGCAATCATTCCTTTATTCACTCCACAATACATTTATTAAACACCTACTATGTATGTATGAGGCAGTACGACTTTCCATTTTTATCTTCTTTATACCTTACAGTACATGGTGAGGGATTTATAGTCTCTGTCTTCCAGAGAGGGCACCGAAGCAAAGAAAGGGTAAGAGATTGGATATCATCCCTCAACTGTAAGTAGCAGATTCTGATTCACACTCTTGGAAACCAGTTCTTCATTTACGAGGAGAAGAAAAGCAGACCATAGTCAGTCTCTTGTTTTGATGATTCTCATCTCCTTTTCAGGGACATACTAGGGTGATACAGCAATAACTCTGTATACCAGTTTGTCATTCTGTGTTTTACAGGACACCCTCGCTTTGAAGGGCTTATTTCTTTTTCATGATGCCACTTTTATGTGTAGAGAACAGGTGCACTGTGCTGATGAGTTCCATTTGTAGCTCAGAAGCCAGGTGGAAAACCCTTTGGCACTCTGCCTAGGGAGAACAACTGTGTGCCCCACACCGACTGGCCCCAGTGTCCTCTAGTTCTTAGTTTCCGCTATGGGCACTCTGGAAGGGAGTTAGAGGGGGAAGTATCAGGACATTAGGACCCTTATGCTCCTGGTTCCTGTCCTGTGAAATTGCTGGCTGGGTCTCAAAGGCCTGACTCAGGGATGCTGCCTACTCAAGAATGCCTCTTCATCTACTTTCTGGGATCTCTCCCTCTTATTGCCTTTCAGTACTCCAGCTAATAACAAGCAGGCTGTGACTAACTCTAGGTTACTACATTATCCTGACTGCATTTCCCATACATTTGTGAGTGGCACTTTCATAATTCAGTCTCCTAAAATGATCCAATTCTGAGCATGTATCTTGTTGGAAATCTGTTATGTAAAAATTGCCATGACCATTTGGAAGATGGGGAGACTAGGCTTCGAGAGGTTAGGAACCTGGCTCCAGGTCATACAAATTTCTTTGTTCAGGGCTTGTGTTGTTGATACTTTTTGTTGTTGTGACAAATATCCAAGAGAAAGAATTTAGGGAAAGAAATATCTTTTATTTTTCTGGCTTGTGATTTTGGGGATTTGGGTCATGGTGGTCCTTTGGCTCTGATGTTTTTAGGTTCAAGGCAAGACAGAAACCTGTGGAGGAAAGCTGTTCACCTCGCTGACACCAGGAAGCATGAAGGAATAGCTGAAAGGGGCACAGAGCTAAGAACTCGTCTTCATAAGTCTTCAAAGGCTCTCTCCTCAGGGACTCACTTCCTCCAACTAGACCCCACCTTCCACAGTTCCATCATCTTGAAATAGTTTATCCAGAGTTTAAATCCATTAGTGGCTGAAACCATCAATTAGATCAGAGCTCCATGAACTAATTATCTCTGGAAATGCTCTCACAGACACACTCAGCAGTGTGAGTTACCAATCTCATAGCTGTTTTTCAAGTTGAGAAGATTAAAAAATCGCACTGCTCTATAGAAGGTCGAAAAAGTAATGCCCAATTGGCCCGAACCAAGCCTTTGATAAGACAACCTTTGATTAGACAGGAGCTGATAAATAAAGGTTGGATGATGACAAGAAAGTTTTCTGGAGCCAGTAGTTACAGTGTTCACATTCTGAATAACTACTTGGAATATCATAGTCATTGAAAGAAAGCTGGACAAGCCCCTTGCAGATCTGAGTCCAATTATTGGGGTGAGCAAGCGATTTAGACCTGCAGATGAACAGGAGAAGCGGGGTGGCAAAAGAGTTCCTGAGGAAACACTTGGGAAAATGGGATTTCTGCCATGAAGAAAGCAAACCTTTATGTGACCTAATTAACATTTTAAAATTCAATTTGGACAGTCAGCAAGCTAGGCTTCTTTCCAGGAGGAGTGAGGAGACAGTGCCTGGCCTACCTGATCCTGGGCTGCTCACCATCCCAAACCACTGAAGCAGCTGTATCAGCTTCTTTCGGGCCTAGAGGCTGCCTGGACACTGACATGGGTAAAGATGTAAGTCTTCTGGGCCCACACTGATGTGGCACAGAATGTTGTCATAACAAGAGAGAATACATTTTTAAGAAGGAGGATCACCAAGTATAGTTGTCACTAGGGTGAAAATTGCTCTCTTTCAACTGTCGTTTGGAAGTTTGTGGAACATCTTTCAAAATCCTCCATTCATCCATCTGTGTATCCATCTATCTCTCAACTCATCCTTCCATCTGTGTACATACTCCCACTAAATAAAACAGAATCAAAATGCTGAAGGAGCCCAGTATCATACAAATGCAATTAATGGTTAAAAGTTCAAGGCAATGATGGGTGTGGTGGTGCATGCCTTTAATCCCAGCACTCTGGGGGCAGAGGCAGGTGGATCTCTGTGAGTTCAAGGCCAGCCTGGTCTACAGGGTGAGTTCCAGGCCAGCTGGGGCTACAGGGAGACTCTGTCTCGAAAAGACCAAAAAAAAAGTTCAAGGCAATAAGTCAAAAGACCCTTGGATTTGAAGGTTGACCTTGTGGATTTGGGTAAGTCGCTTTTTTCTAGACCAACTTCTTTTTATTTTTTTAGTTTTTATAATTTATTTTTTATGTGTATGAGTGTATCACATACATGCATTTAAGTGTACCTGTGTTGTGCAATGCACACAGAGTCCAGAAGATGGCATTGGATCCCCCATAACTAGAGTAACAGACAGTTGTTAGGTGCTGTGTGATTGCTAGGAATGAACCCAGGTACTCTGCAAGAGCAACCAGTGCTCTTAACTGCTGGGCCATCTCTCTAGCCCCAATTTATTTATTTTTATTTTATAGTTAAGTGTTTTTTCTGTGTTTATGTAAGTGCACCATGTCGTACAATGTCCCCAGAGGCGAGAAGAGGGTTTGAGATTTCCTGAAACTGGAGTTATGGATAGTTGTTAACTGCCCTGTGGGTGCTGGGAACTGAACACAGTCCTCTGCAAAAGCAGCCAGTGCTCTTAACTACTGAGCCATCTCTCCAGCCTTAGACCAACTTTTTATTCATAAAATGGTGTGACTGGATTGATGCTCTCTCAGACTTCTTCCAGGTCAGGTGTGCTAGGATTCCATGTCCAGGCAAGTTCTGTGTCATACAAGATCATCATGGGGTGAAGGCGGCCCAATAATCTTGCCCAATGTCTCCTGTCTCCATCACTTTCTGCCAATTACTCTTTCTTCACGTGGGGTAGAGTCATCCTCTAAGAAAGAAGCCTATCCCATTTTCCTCACTTATCCCTTTCATGCTAATTCCTGTTTCTATTAAGATAAAGGTCAACATCCTTAAGAGGGTCCTATTCCTTCTCAACTCTACCCCGTTTTGCATCAAGTCTTGATTTCCTTTCTCTACCCCTTAAGTGCGTCATGGTCATTCTTCCTGTGGCCACAAGGCCTCCATTTGGACCACTGCTTCTTCCCCTGCATTTTACTCAGAGAGAGTTACTCGTCTTTCAGATGGTAGCTTACTCATAAGGACATATTCTCTTACCACTCAGGGTGAGGCATGCTCTTTTCTCATAGACTTACTGATCAAAGTTTCTTTCTTCTAGAACATAAACTCTTCCTTAACCCTAACCCAGAGTTCCTTCTACCAGCAGTGTGAGAGCAGGACTTATCTATTTTTTTCACTATTGCTTTCTTTAAAATAGTGCTTTGCCCACAGAAGATGCCTGATAAATTTTTTTTTTCTGAGCAAATATGGAGAATACGAATCCTCCCACATCTTGAGATAAAGCCAGGAAACTGCATCCAAAGAAGGCTACCTACAGGTTTCAAATTTGCTGCTTATAAGAACAAGGTGGTCTGTCACCTCCATCAAGTGCTCTATGGGGGGCTCTCAAATATACACAGAGAGGATTCCTCTTAACCAAAATGGATGTGACATCAACCATAGCTGTGAAACTAACAGCTTTCAGCCAGTGACAGAGCCACTGCAGAGCTGCTGACAGAGAGGGTTCAAGAGCCAGACAGAAAGAATGTCAACAGAAAGATCCATGGTTAGAAATGGAATGAAATTCTCTGCGACGAATTCCAAGACGTCCTTAAGAAGAAAATGGACAATTTAGACTTTTGTTTGAGCTGAGTTAAAAATTTCTGTGAAACTGTTCTGGGAACGCTGGGGTTGATAGCCTGAGTCTGCAGCCTAGACAGACCTGGCTGAAGTTTTGGTACCAGCAGTGTATTTTTCTTGGCTCCAGGACTCAAATTTCCTCAATTTGAGAACCATGGTATATTTAACACTGGGCTTCTGGAAGAGGAGATGGGGTTGCTTAGGCCTACTTCCTGGCCCAGGGCCTGGCATCTACTCTGTGCTCCACGAATGGCGGCTGCTATCAGTGAGGAAGTCACTCTTTGCTGTGGTACTGTCTCACTGAAGGAGCTATCTGTCTGCATGTGATTCCTGAGTGGACCCATTTATCAGAAATTGTCTCTGTGTAACTGGTCCTTTTGGTGGCCCCAAATTCTGGCTCCTCTATTGCTCCTCACAGTGCACCACGATCCTTCAGCAGCTATAGCTGGCACTGTTATGGATGTCTTCAGAATCTAACGGCTGCTCTCCTGGCCTAAGTTGCCAGCGTCTTCTCTCCAGGTGACATCAGTGGCCTCCTCCTTGGTCTTCCTTTGCCCTAAGCCTTTGCCCCTTCTGGATTTCCTTCAGCACACAAGCTATCCTGAGCCTACTAAACTCTAAACTGGATGAGATCACTCTCTTAATTGAACCTCTGATGGCTTTTCTACATAGAACAAACTCCAAACCCAGATCTCATCTCAAACCTTCAGGATATATTCCAACAAACCTTTCTTACCGCATTCATTCTCTCCAAATGAATGTGTTCTGGCTACAACTTGCCAGGCACCAAGCATACCTCTGGCAAGGGCTCAATGCCTTTTACCAAGAAACCTGCAAACTGGCCTGCTGGCTCTTTTAAGCCTTTATCCACTTGTCACATTTTCAGCGAGGGGTTCCCCGACCGTTTTATTTAATGGTACAATCAAGCACACATTGGCACACACTCATTGCTTAGATATCCATAGAAACAACATGCCAGGTGCTTAGTGGATACTTAGAAGGGCATCACAATTTTCATTTCAGGACATGGATGATGCCTTCTGCATATGAATAATCTACTCAGGATGGTTCAACTTACAACTTTTTAAGTTTATAGTGGTACAGAAGAGTACATATACAACCTTTCAATTACAATTCTGCTTTTCACTTTCAACACAGTGATCAAAAAATTCCATGAGCTATTTTAGCACTTTGTAATCTATATAGGCTTTGTGCTGGTTGATTTCGCCTGACTACAGGCTAATGTAAGTGTTCCGAGCCTGTTTAAGGTAGGCAGCTGAAGAGATGATAGTCAGTAAGTCAGGCACGGGAAATGAAAGCCATTTCCTTTTTTTTTTTTTTTTTTTTTTTTTTTTTTTTTTTTTTTTTTTTTTTTTTTTTTTTTTTCTTTTTGAGACAGGGTCTCCCTGTAGCCCCAGCTGTCCTGGAACTCACTCTGTAGACCAGGCTGGCCTTGAATTCACAGAGATCTACTTGCCTCTGCCTCCCAAGTGCTAGGATTAAAGGCAGGCGCCACCATGCCCGGCGAAAGCCATTTTCAACTTATAAAATTTTCAACTGACGATTAGTTTATCAGGGTAAACTACTATTGTCATCCAATATTCATCATCCATGTATTCAGGAACTGTCCTGGATCATGGGGTTAGAATGAACCAGGCTCTCCAAGCCTTCTCTTTCTTTACAAGGGACTCTGTTAGGCTATAGAGTCAGTCTTTGAATTTATATGTCTCTGATATCTGTTCAAACTTCAGGCACCATGACACATTTCCACAATAGCAGAGAATGACTCAGACTCTGATATGGGATAAATATGCAGCTTCTCAGTTCCTGAAGGCAAATTATCTTACCCAGTCACCAGACTTAGCTCTCAGTTCCCTGGAGCAGAAATGTATTGCTGAGAGCCATAAATAGCCAAGACAGATAAGAAGCAACAAAGGCTGCTGTGTACCATCATGGTCACTAGGCATTCTGCTTACTGGGCAGAAAAGTATATGACTATGTTTCTCATGTTCCTATCCTTAAGTAGAAGACTAGATATTCAGATCTGAAGCTGCATCTGCCTTTTGCTTTGGAGAGCAGCGTTTGAGCATTGCTGGGACACCTGGAGGCAGCTCAGAGGAGGCCAGTGGTGGTAGCTGTACCAGGAGAGCTTATCAGGTTTCTCCGTGTTGGGACACACCTTAGTCAAAAAGAATGAGCTGCTTGGGGGTCTATGGTGGAGGCTCACACTGGGGTAAGACACTTGCAGAAGCGTATAAAACAGACACCCACATAGGAAAGAGTCCAGAGTAGAGGTAAGCAGAAGACGGCACCAAGAAAGGTGGAGCAGGACCCCCAAGTCTTGATCTTTCCATGGTGATTTAAGTTATCCCAATAATATTCTACACAAAATACTTCTCCACACGAACATAAAAGGGAGAGAAGGGAAGATCACCGAGCATTATGTCTTGATCAAGGTGAGGTGGGGGTTGTATTATTGGCTTGATGGCTTGAGGCACACAAAAGGACAGATTATAGAAATCAGGGAATTCCATGGAATTTTCAATACCGATATACAACTTGTGTGACTGAGTGAGTGATCACGTACAATTAGTATTTATATATATATATATATATATATATATATATTGCATCCTTATGTTAAGAACCACAAACTACAAGTGTTGGCTGTCTTCAGAGTTCGTATAATTTCCCCAGAGGTAAGACTGACAGCTCTGGTCAAGTGAAATACATTATCAAAAATAGTAACTTGGACTCTAAGGACAAAAGTTCATTTATTCATTAATTCATATACTCACTCATAGACTTATTTTCTTATCCAGAAAATATAGTTTGAACAATTACTATGTATAACACACATGTTATGATGTAGCAGTCAACAGGATGACCGAGATCCTTCATCTCATACAGCTTGAATTATACAGAAGAAGACAAACAAGCTTCTAATAAACAATCGCTAGAAAAGATAATTTTGGACAGTGATGAGTATTATGGAGACAATAAGATCAGTGAACAATGCAGTATTTCATAGGACAGACTTCCGACTCCTTTGCATGGATGAGCAGTGAATGCTCTGGGGGAAAGGATGTTAAAATTGAGACTTCTTTTGTAGTAGGAAGACTCAGCTGCTTAAAGGTCATGGTTTATAACTTTTAAATACCTTAACGCCACATGGGAACTTTCAATGAGTACTGATGGTGGACTTCACCTCTAGATACTGTAATTGAATTGATCAGGTGATGGAGTCTAAGACTATTCTCATATATATTCAGGATTACAAACCACATATCCAAACTAGAAGAAGTTACTAGATTGAATAGCATTTGCAGAGGCCCAGTGGTAGGGAAAAGCTTGGAGTCTTCCCAAAGAAGGAAGAAGGTGGGTCTGGCTGGGAGGGAGTAGACAAAGCAAACAGACAGAACTGAAGAGAGAGAGGCAGGGATCCTACGGTGTAGCGAGCTGATGAGCTTGCTGTGCTCTGGAACATAGGTTGGAGTATGCAAGGGGCAAAGGTTCGGGGCTGCACGCAGAGACGTTTTCTCACTGGCAGCTGGGAAGGCTGGGTGCATGGCAGGGAGAACCCTTATCTTTTCCATTTCTTCCATGTCATCCCATAGAATCTCAACTGCAGAATTTTTCTGATGATCAGCTGCCCGTTTTCCTGCAGTGACCAATGCACGAAAAGTTTCCAAATTGTGTTAAAACTGCCAGCATCTCAGCAAACAGCACAGAGCGTGCTTTCCAGGGAGAGAGGTTCAATAATTAAAATGAGCCAGCGCTGAGGAACTGGAGGGCGGTTTGATCTAGTTTAGCAGCTGACATTTTCTTAGCAGAAAAATGCAATATCCATAATACATTATTTTGTGCCCAAAGAAGTCAACTAGAACAGAATTGTCTCAGGAGAGACCAGGAACAGCTTGCCAGAAAACCTTTTTGAAGGCAACAGGAAACCTGGTCCTCAGAAGCCTAAGCAGGGAGTGGTCTGAACAACGTGTCTCATCTCAGGTGCCTGCAGGGTGGAGATGCTTCCTGGACTGGTCTGACCCAGGCTTCCCTCCCACACAACTCTAAAGGGCAGGTAAACACAAAATAACTCCCAGGCAGTCTGAACATCTGGAGCTTAGAATATAAATATTCCGTCTCTGTCCTCACCACCAGCAGATAGACCAGCTCAATGGACGGCTGTTTCTTACTCTAGGGGTGAGGCTTGCAGGTGCCAGGGGTGTGGCCCCAGGATGTGGGAAGTGAGGTGCTGCTTTATTTTTCCAAGATAAGAGCTGTTAAAAGAGAAAATCACTTTTCCTAGGTGGCAAATATCCCTCCAAAGCGTGCCCCCAAGCTAAGTTTCCCTTCCCAAAAGAGTGAAAACTGCCAAACCTAAAAGTAGCTTGGCTCGAAGCCCAGGTCCTGGGTCGTTAAGAGCTCCCTCCCCGGGCCTGCCTCACTGCTGTCTTCCTGGGGCCGCCTCTCCAACTTCAAAGGAAGGAGAGAAATTGGCTTCATTCTGGTCTCCTGAAGTTCATGCAATTATGGGCCCAAGTAAATGTGTGTTAGATTATGCCAAAGACCAAACAACATTTTGCTTTTTTTTGAACAAATAATTTTTGCTTCACTGACAATAGTCCAAGAGAGGAAGCCTTCAATTAGAGAGGCAGAAAATACTGATTAGAATCAATCAACACCTCTAGAAGTTTAAACACTTAAGTTAATTAAATGGTTCAGTAAACTTGAAGCTGAACTCGCAAACAGAAATCTCAATGTATGAAAGGATGCTTGGAGTTTTTAAAAAACAGATAATTATCCAACAAGCTTAACACCAGCCTCACCAAAGCCTCTGTGAAAATGATCAGGCAGGCGGTGCATTAATTTTCAATGCAGCTCACATGTAGGTTAACACCATTACTCAAAAGCAAAAGCTCGTGAGTTTCTATTAGCGGACGGGATTGTTCTCACAAAAGCCTGGCTCAGAGATGTACTACTGGGAAACCAATAATGACCATGTGTGTTTTAGTAGTCCTGAATATTTCAAGAGGTCAGTTTTTCTTACCCTAAAGGCCAACAAGACTAGTACAAACACAAATTGATCCTGTTGGCTTTGTTTAATTTTAGAAGACCCGATTGGAATGGCTGAAAACAGGATCTAGGTTCTTTTCTGGTACAGAATAAAGCCAGATTAGTTATCTTCAGCTGGATTCTCTCAGACAAACCTTGATATGGGGAGTCCAGTTCAGGGGAGCTATGGAGAGTATGTTCTCAGAGAAAGGAAGGTGGAGTGAAGACCACAGGAGCAACATTTGAGCTGTAGAGAGTCTGAGCCCTGTAGGGGCGGCAGAGAATGAATTACATACTGATTCCACCCCGAACGAGGAAAGGCAAGCAGTCTCATTATGCCCCAGGCCTGTGTCATGTGCTTGGTGGCTCTAGGTTTCTGTGTTAGTGATGGAGCGGGGGTGTAGGTAGTCTTCTGGACATTTAGCAGAAGGCAATTTCCCAGGAAAAGGGCAGCTGTGGGGTGTGAGGTATGATCAAGGTCACTTCCCACTGAGTGGGAAGGGAAGAGTTCTATATTATTGGCCTAAGGAACGTTTATCTCTTAGAGAACAAAGGGTGTCTATGCTCAGTGAGGTCATTCTACAGTGTATACTTCTCCAGGCCCTAGTTCCTGTCTCGTTTACCTCTGAGCATATTCACGAGGCAACCAACCAATGTGTGTTTAATGAATAGTGAACAGATCTCACTTAGTGTGAGCTGGAGTGTGTGTGTGTGTGTGTGTGTGTGTGTGTGTGTGTGCAGGTGTGCTTTTTCATGTCCCTTCTAAACATCTTTTACTTGTGGGTCAGTCTCAGAAGAAGGGCTGGCTTCGCTGCTCGCTGCAGCTTTTCATTAGGTATGAGGCTTTGCATCTCAGTTGCTTAATCCTTAAAATAGGGACAATGTAACTTCCCAGGGTGAGGAAAAGAAAAGAGAGTCACTCGGAGATGTGGAAACACTGTTCTTTGGCAGAGAGGAACAGTGTAGGAACAGGGACACTTAAAACTACAAGATTAGATGCCGGCAAGAATAAAAGTTTACTTTGTAAAGATAAGGTAATCTTAGACTGGGGTTGTGCCACAGATTTTTATTGATCTACAGCAGAACACATTTTGAGGAGTGCAGCTGCTATATAAATCAAGAAAGACCTAGCGAGACCAAGTCACGTTGTTTTATGTTGTTTTATCTCCCAACACAGTTTGCAGGTCAGGCTCTGAACTCCTCTTAACTAGAAAAATTGTGAGTTTCAAATAAAATGTGTGCGCAGGACCATTTCTGAGGCATCTGTACACAGTGTTTACTCCCTTTTGGACCATGTGGAGCAATTCTACTTTATTAGTTTTGCCACCCTTTCCACCTGCCATGAATGTAAGGGAGAGTGAGTGCATGAGTCAGGACTGGACACAGTGCGGGATCTCTGTGTGCCAGTGCTCCAGCTGCCCGGGAATCTAGCATGACCTCCTCTTCCCTTTCTGTTCCTGTGGGTACAGAACCAAAGGGTATCACAGGGACTTAGTGAAACAAGAAACCAGACATCAGGCCCTCATTACTTGGGAACACAAAAACTTCACTTATCCAATGGGATGATTTTTCAAGGAGGTGCTTTCCTATTTTAGAGTTCCAAGGGAATTAGTTGCTATCAGGATGAATTTCCATGACACTCTTGGATTGGTCTGAACAGTGTCCTTGTGGTCATCTTTGGTTAAGGGACTGGACCAATAGCTGAACTTCTTCAGGCATGCTCAGGAGGAGGAAGAGACCATAATAGGCTGTGTTTTGATTTGATCAGGACCAGTTCAGAGAACAGATTTTTTTTTTTTTTTTGGTCTTTTTGAGACAGGGTCTCCCTGTAGCCTCAGTAGCCTGGAACTTGCTCTGTAGACCAGGCTGGCCTTGAACTCACCAAGATCCACCTGCCTCTGCCTCCCAAGTGCTAGGACTAAAGGCGTGCACCACTGCGCCTGGCAGAGAATAGATTTCTATCAGGTTTAAAGTTATGATTACAGAGTTACATTAACCAAACCCATCAATTTTGTCTTCATCCAGGGGACACGGGGAGCATCTAAGGATAATGGCATGGAAAATCATTAGAGAAAAGTAAAAAGAAAAAAAGAAATTTTGGTTCTAGATTTTTTTTTATTAAATATGACTTCTTGCATTTCCTTGCTATAGTGTGGGTACTGAATGTTCCTCAAGAACCTGTGTAGTGAGTTCTGTGTATACAGCTTATGAAGCTACTGAGGGGTGGGAGGCAGGGCCTAGCGGAAGTTACGTCTTTGAAGGACATGGTGGGCGCCTACCTCTACCCTTTCCTCTTTCTCTCTGTATCTTGTTGAATGGTGAATAGTTTTCCCTATCACTTGTGTCTTATCAGGATGTGCTGCATCACCACAGCCATGGGTTCATCTCCCTAGGGACTAAAACCTCGAAAACTACCAGCCCAAATAAACCTTTCCTCTTTATAGCTTTTTGTCTCAGGTATTATTTTTTTTTTTTACAATAATAGAAATTGACTAACATAGTCATTCCTTTAATATTACTTAAAATGAACTACTCTGGGCCCTAGGCTGACTTATTAGGACAAAGGGAACCATGTGGGTAGTAGGTATTTGTTGTCTTACCCAGTGTCCACTTCTTCTTCCTTCCATTGGTGATGACACCTTCCTTTTCCTTTGGCTAACTGACCATACTCCAGTCCACATGGCCCTTGGAGAACTGTCGGTCCTGCTGTTCTGCTCCAGCTTAGGTCTGTGACACTCTTACAAGTTAGGCCAGATTTAAAATTTGAGTGACAAATGGTATGAAATATGGATGGAAAGCTGCTGGAGATGAGCCAAATTGATAGCACCGTGTCAAAAAGAAATGGTCTCAGATCCTTGTTGCTGATTTTGTGTTCCTGACCACCTTGTTCTTTGGTTCTGAATTGCCTGGCATCATTTAAAAATGCTTTAATGCTTAAGTTAGCTAGAGTGCTGCTTAGAACCAAAGAACCCTGAGTTTTCCAGTACAGGGGGCTCTGGTGTCTCCAAGGAGAGGAAGGTAAGTCTCTATCTTGCTTTCTCCCTTTTGCTTGTGCTTATGCTTATTCAAGTACTGGCTTCAGCCCGAGACTGCCACATAATATATTTCAGGAATTTTATGAGTTTGAGAGGCCAGTCATGATATCCTTTGTTATCCTCTATCTCTGAGTCAGAAAAGGAGAATGCACTAGGGAATAGATAGATTTTATAATCAAAGAAAATTTGATTTTGATCTCTGATTCCATCATTTGCAATCTGTATAACCTTTGACAAGTTAGCTATCCACTCACTTTCCTCCCCTGTCAGAGGAGGGCAATAATATCTATCTCCTCACAGGAGTGTGTGGAATTCAAATAAGCCAGCGTATAAGAAATGCTAGGCATGGTGATTTAACCAAGGAAATAATTTACTTCCTCTCATTGGAGCTCTTTGGGAGATGGGTTGTCTTACAATGTTTGAATCTCTTCAAGTATTTGATAAGGCCACGTGCAGGTGGACGAGTAGCGGCCCTGTGTGATTCCAACACAAGGGAAATGATTGAGAAGGGACAAATGTCCTTGCTAAGAAAATACAAGAGCATTTTATACATTTATACATTGATGGCATAATGGAAGACGATGGAAGCAAGAGTGCACTCAGATGGAGAGTGAAGGGACCGACGAACAGGAGAAACCTTCAGAGAGCAGATTCTCATCTAGATCTATGTGGGACCATTTCAGGTACTGCTCTGAGAAAAAAAGACTAAGCGGGGAGGAATAAGAACTTTTGAGGTCCACCTCATATTGTGACTCCAGCTAAGTAGGTGATCCTTACTCAGAGAATGAAAAATAAATAAATTTCAACACTAGAGCCCTTTTCTCAAATTATTTATAAATTATTAGGGTTCTGGCTTTGTAATAATCATGGTTTTTTGCACCTTGATTCCATATTGTAAGTTCACTGTAGTAATGGAAAGCTAAAACAGTTTGGGGAAGGAACTGTTCTCCATCGTTTCTGTTTTATAATGAATAGCATGCAGAGAAATAGAAGCCGAGCTACCATTTTCTCTCCTTTGCTCCATATTGGGTATAGGCCCCTGAGTCACCCCACTCTGAGCTTCTCCCCCAAGATTTGATCCAGATAATGGGGATTCGTGACAAATTATAGCTCCTGAATAATTTTGGGAATTTGATTGGGGTTGGAGAGAGAGCCTGGGTGTGGAAGTAACTAGACTAGTTTAGGGAAATGATCAGTGTATTTTGGGGAGAAGAAAGTCAGCTAAGGCAAGAGGCTACCCCAACAAAAAAGAAGTATATAATGTTCATGGTTTCTTCTGGCTCAAAAGGTGACACTTATTTAGAAGATTAAAAAAACACTTCCTTCCTCACTCCTGTCAAAGTAGTATTGAGCCCTGGTTTCTCCTCATGTAATGTCAGCAATTAGGTTTGAATTATTTCATCCCTTATTGATGTGCAGACTTGGGAACTCCAGTTAGCCAAGTTCCTCCACATTATCTTGTAGGAGAATTACACAAGCATATATCATCTCTTCCATTGAACTAAATTGGTGTCAATAAGTGTTGAATTCAATATAAAGTTTCCCCTATACATTCTTCAACTTGCATCCTGCTATTAGACAGGGAATTGTTTTTTCATGCAATAGAAAGACCAGGGCTCACTGAGGTCATGGTGGGTCTATCATTTATGCATCAGGCTTGTAATATAAAGATTTAGCTTTGAATTAGCAAGCAGGCAGATCTTAAGTAGAGTGGAACATGAAAAACGAATTTTAGTGCTTTCTTTGGAAATCTGTCTGCATAATAATAAGAAAAGCCCATTTTGCATAGGCTATTGCCATTGTTCTTGGTTACACACCATAGCTAGATGGGAAGATCCCCTTGCTGAAGATACCATATTATGGTTGCAGGACATAGAGAAATAATCTCAAACTGACCAGGAAACTCTGCTGGCTAGCTTTCATAGTGCCAGAAAGTGCTATGAATGTTGCTGGGGGAGAAAAGACATTGATAATCTTGCCAAGAGTTGGATCCTGGATACTATAACACTGACCTGTTAGGCAAGATGTGCCTGTTGGGGTAACAATGGCATGGTGGTTATTGGGGTTATGTAACTAACTGCTCTCTGATTAGATATGAGGCCTGCTACACAGTAAAGATTGCTTGATACTATAAACCCAATCAGAAGCCCATGGCTGTGGAGATCACAGGCTCTGGGGGAGTGGGTGAGAAATGTACTAGTGGTGTATTGTTAAATGATCATGTTGTGAAACTGCCTTCTAAATATTTGTGTTTATATTCATGCATTTGTGCTGCTTTCAGTGTTGGAAAGAAGTGTCTTTTAACAATGGGTAGTGGTTAATGCAGGGATTCTTAACTGGACAAAGTGCTGGGGATATTTGGGTATGAGTGGTCAGTGAACGATGAGTCATCTATTTCAACCTCCTTCTACCCAAGGTCAAGTAATACATTGCAAGAGGGGAGGGAAAGACTGTAAAAGCTGGAGGAGGGGAAGAGAGCTCTGAAAGGATGTGTTCATGCTAAATGTGAACTCAACAGCAGCTGTGGTTACTGCATACGATGGAATTAGTCAGAATTCTACCATGGCTGGGGGACTGGATACTGAGGGATCACCCCCACCGCTGAGGGTAAGATAATAAAAATTGAAGAAAAATGCACTATATAAACATAGGAAATTTTCAAAAGAGAAGAAGAAAAAAGGAATGTACATGTTTCTCTGGCTTCAGTCTGTGACATAGAGTGCCAAAACCTCTTGTGATTTCTGGAACAATAAAGGTGCCAAGAGAACATTTTGTTGCATTGTTTATTTTCTGCCACAGATCCCAAGACAGAGCAAGGAGACATAGTCTTTGATTCTAGCACCAGGCTTTAGACCTCTGTTTACTGACAGAAATTCTAGTTCCATGGGAATTTCTTGGGTACGAGAACCATCTTTTGTTCCAATGGCATGACTTTTGGTAGCTTCTGGGTAGCCCAGGATAAAGGGCTAGCTTCTAGGTGAACCAACCATGTAATTAGTGGGTTGGCTCTTTCAGGTCTCCACCAATCTCTAGAGGAGAGAGGGGCTGAAGGTTGAGTTGATCACCAGTGGTCAACCAATCATGGTCATTGTGCTGGACAGCTTTAGTGTCAACTTGACATACTGGAGGGAGCCTCAATTGGGGAATTTCCTCCATTGGACTGGCCTGTAGCCAAGTCTGTGGAGTATTTTCTTGATTGTTGAGTGATGTGGCAGGGCCCAGCCCATTGTGGGTGGTGCCATCCCTGGATAGGTGATTCTGAACTGTATAAAAAAGCAGGCGGAGCATGGGCCCCCGGGAGCAAGCCAGTAAGCAGCCTGTGCTTCAGCTCCTACCTCCAGGTCCCTGCCTTAAGTTCCTATGTTGGGCTTTCTTAGTGATGAACTGTGATCCAGGAGATGTGAGCCAAATAAACCCTTTCCTTCTCAAGTTGGTTTTGGTCAGAGTGTTTTGTCACAGCAATTGAAGGCAAACTAGAACAGAAATTGGTACCAGAAGTATGTGGTGGTTTGAATGAGAATATCCCCTATATGCTTCCAATATTCAGACCTTTTGTCCCCAGTTTGTGGCACTGTTTTGGGAGATCTTAGAAGGTGTGGCCATGCAGTAGAAAGTGTCACTTGGAGGGTGGTGCTTAGAGAGTTCAAAAAGCCTTGCCAGTCTCCAGTCCTTCTCTCTACTTCCTGTGCCCACTTGAAGATATGAACTCAGCTCTCTGCTCCAGTTCCTGCCACCATGCCTCCCCGCCATGGTGACTCTAATTCCCTGGTCCCGTCAATCAATCGTAAGCTCAAATAAACTCTTCCTTTTCTACAAGTTCCCTTGGTTGTGGTGGTTTTATCACAGCAACAGAAAGTGACTAATACAGTTATAAACCAGTTTTCATTAAAACCTTTTAACAACTGGGTTTAGAAGCTTCTGGATAACTGAACATGTGTATAGTTCTGGGGACTGATACACCAGGGGAGGACATGGATATTTTTTGCCCATTTCCCATACCCTGCCTTTTGCCTCTGTGCCAACTAGCTATTCATTTGTATCATTTGTAATGTTCTTATAATAAGCTGCTAGGCCAGGAATGATGGGTTGTGCCTAAAATACTGGATCTTAGGAAGACTGCAGGAGTTCAAGGCCAGCCTGGGCTAAAGAGTGAGGTTAAGGTCATTATACACTAGAGTGTGTGATCTTGTCTCCAAAAGCCCTGATAATGATAATCATCATTATTATCACCATCATCTTAATTATCATCTGGGAAATGTGTTTTCTGAATTTCTGAGAGCTATCTCAGCAAATTAAGTGCAAGGGAAGGAGATTTTGTGGCATGGGTCAGAAGTACATGATATAACTTGTGTTTTGTGACTGACAAATGACATGGAGACAGTCTTGTGAGACGGACCTTAGATATGACACTGTCATCAGATTGACACTGTCAGGAAGGAACAGTGTAGACAGCTGGTGTCTGCTGCAGAACTGATTTCTTGTTTTTTTTTACTTTTTTGGTCTTTTCGAGACAGGGTCTCCCTATAGCCCCAGCTGTCCTGGAACTCGCTCTGTAGACTAGGCTGGCCTTGAACTCACAAAGATCCACCTGCCTCTGCCTCCCAAGTGCTAGGATTAAAGGCGTGCGCCACCACGGCCGGCTGATTTCTTGTTCTTTGATGAAAAGAAATAGCCACAAATCTTGGCAGCCAAAGTTCACAAAAGTGTTGATTATTGAGTGGGAGAATAGAAAAAATGTTTTTTTTTCTACATGTCACGCAGCCATAATGAGGAAGTCTTTTGTGCCTCCTCTTCTATACATACCACAGTGTTGTAGACTGGGGGCACTGGCACTGTCAACAATGGTCACACCTTTCCCTATGACATCAATTTAGTCCCCAAGTGCTCATCTGGGCATTCCATACACCATCATGTGCACCAAAGTACATTACAGAAAGGATGGATTTGATGACTTGTGAAATCTCACACAGAGCTGGAAAAAGTCCAGAGTAAATGGGCTTTGAATAAAACAAGTGTCACAAACCCTACATAAATGATGCATGCCATCGCTTGCAAATCGATGCATGAGGTATGAAATTTTAAACTCCCACATGGCTCCCCTCTGTTCTTTTCAACTTGTCCTCACAAGACTAGTGCAATAGCGTTATCACTCACCACTGAACGCAGGCTACATTTGAACTCAGGCTATTACTAAAAAGTAAATTAGAAAGTCGAGTCACCAAGAACCGAAGGTCAAGTCCATGTAGTATTTATCTTATGACTCCAGTACTGAGTATAGGTGTGAGACACAGTGTCCCCAGAATGTTTCTTGCTTGTTTCCAAATATAGGGGAGAGCTGCCTCTATCCAAGAAGGGATAAGATCCACTTTCATTCATGATGAAACCCTGTGTTTAAGTGATTTAAGGAGTCAAGTCTGCACAGATAGAAACAAACCTGGGTGTTCCAGCCTTTTAAGGAAACAGTGAGTGGACTTTGAGATTGGATAGGATGGAGTTTGGCTCTTAGATTTGGAATATAATAAAATAAGCCTAGTTTTTTTTTTCCCACCATTGAGATAATATTTAGAGTAATAATTATTTTAGCACAAGAGGAAATTATTTATCTATGTCTTTGGATTTTCTGGAAAACTCTTAAAAATCTTAGAATTTCTAGTTTTTAAATTTTTATTTTTCATTTTATGTGTATGAGTATACTGTCTGTATGTAAGTAGGTGCACCTGTGTTGTACAATGCTGTGGAGGTCAGAGGAGGGCATCCGATTCCCCTGGAACTGGAGTTAAGACGGTCCTTAGCCGCCATGTGGGTGCTGGGAATTGAACCCAGGTCCTCTGCAAGAGCAGTTGGTGCTCTTGACGGCTGAGCCAACTCTCCAGCCCCAGAAAAATTTCTAGTTTTGAATATGACTATAGATTCAACTTTAAACATTTTTCTATTAGCATATGTTAATATACACAATAATGGATTTCATTTTGAGATTTCCATACACGTGTATGCTTTGATCACATTCACTCTGTTACCCTCTTTTCCCTCTCCTAATCTCACTGATAATCTTTCTCTTCCCAACTTCCCTTCTACTTTTATGAATTGTTTAAAAGAATTTTATTTATTATTTTTAGTTTTATGTGTATGAGTGCATTGCCTGGATGTATGTGAGTGCATCATGTCATGCAATGCCCATGGAGGGTCGAAGAAGGCACTGGTTTCCTGGAACTGAAGTTATGGACTGTTATTAGTTGCCATGTAGGTACTGGGAACTGAACTTGGGTGTTCTGCAAGAGCAATCAGTGCTTTTAACCACTGAGCCACTTCTTCATCCCCTATATTTTTTAAATTTGTGTCCCAATTGAAAAAATGAGGATTGCTGTCAAGAGCATGGATGAAAAGTTACTTATTAGAACATGGGCTCCTGGGCTGCAGAGATGGCCTAGCGGTTAAGAGCACCAACTACTCTTGCAGAGGACCCGGGTTCGATCCCCAGCACCCACATGGCAGTTGAGAACCATCTTTAACTCCAGTTCCAGGGGAATCTGACACCCTCTTCTGACCTCTGCTGCATTGCATGACATGGGTGCACCAACCTACATGTAGACAGTACATTCATACACATAAAAGAAAAAAAAAAAAGAACATGGGTTCCTTACCAGAGGCTATACCACTGGTAAAAATGTCTCTCCTTGAGACACTGTCTTCCAGGCATGAGGTGGTTGGTTGGTCATGGTGGTCTTGAATTCAAAGCATGGGCGATTGATTACCTTCATAGGACCTGTGCATTATTGGGCTCATCAACATCTTGTCCTCTCCTGTCAGGCAGAGGGACTCATGAAACCCTATCTATCCCTGAGGATTTATAGGCAGTTAACTTTTTTTTTTTTTTTTTTAAGACAGGATCTGGTTATATATTTCAGGCCAGTATCAAACATCTTATGTAGACCAAGGCAGCTTCAAACTTAAAATCCTCCTGCCTCTACCTTCTAAGAGCTGAAGTTGAAAGCATGTATCTTTTGCTTTGAATTTATAGGCATGAATATCTCCATTAGTAGAATGGGGCAGGGTAAAATGAATTCGTGACTTGAGTAATCAGTGAAATAGATTTCTGCCGTCTTTGGAAATCCATTGTAGCAAATAAGTCTCATGTACCTCTTTTCATGGTACACTGGTAGTTACTCATAAGTGATAGGAGTGTCTATTGCTATTCATCAGGAGCCCCTTTGATCACATCTTATGCTAATAAGACTTAGAGTGGGAGCCATAGCCTCAGGAAAGGAGTGGACACCATAAAGATCAATTCACTGTAGGACTGGAAGTTGCATTCTTGTGCACTGATCTGAGGCCTGAAGATATAAGCCTTATAAAATGCCTTAAGCAATGATATCTGATGACTTTCTGAGTTGGTGACCTTGTCAAGGTCCTGGGAAGGTATTCTGTTCAGAGGAATGGAAGCCCCTCTGCACTACTGTAAACTTGCCCCATGCATAATTATATCTGGCTGTTCCTTAATTATTTCCTTTAATCACAAACTAGTTAGTTTAAGTTAACTTCTGCCAGCCACTTTAGCACATTACCAAATCTGAGGTAGGAATGTAAAAAATACCCTCAATTTATAGTTGGTTATTTAGAAATAAGAATAGAATATAGGCCTGGAGAGATGGCTCAGCAGTTAAAAGCACTGGCTGTTCTTGTAGAAGACTTGAGTTCAAATTCCAGCATCCACATAGTAGCTAAAAACCACCCATAATTCCAGTTCCAGGGGATCTGACATCCTCTT
This sequence comes from Rhizomys pruinosus, assembly GCA_009823505.1. Classification (NCBI taxonomy): domain Eukaryota; kingdom Metazoa; phylum Chordata; class Mammalia; order Rodentia; family Spalacidae; genus Rhizomys; species Rhizomys pruinosus. The sequence continues at coordinate 615,065 of VZQC01012422.1, forward strand.
CTGTCCTCCGCCACTGCATGACACAGGTGCACTTACCCACATGCAAGCCTAACACATACACATAAAATAAAAATAAATAAAAAAATTTAAAGTTTTTTTTAAAGAATGGACTAGAACTATGTGTTCATATGTGTGTAGGGGTGCACATACACACATTTTATGTTCATGTGAAGGCCAGAGGGTCCTATCTATGTATCTATGTATCTATGTATCTATGTATCTATGTATCTATGTATGTATGTATGTATGTATGTATGTATGTATGTATCTATCTATCTATCTATCTATCTATCTATCTATCTATCTGCTTTTGGGTCTCCTTGTAGCTCCAGCTGTCCTGGAACTTACTATGTAGACCAGGCTGGCCTTGAACACACAGAGATCTGCCTGCTTCTGCCTCCCAAGTGCTGGGATTACAGGCATGTGTTACCATATCAGGCCCATTTTATTTTTTTAAGGCAGGCTCTCTTGTTGGCCTGGAACTCATCAAGAAGGCTAGTAGGTTAGGGACTTCCTGTTTCCATCTCCCCAGTGCTAGGGTTACAAGTGTGGGCCACCACACTCAGCACACACACATATAAACACACACACACACACACACACACACACACACACACACACGCACACACACACACACACGACTGAACTTAGGTCCTTGTGCTTCCAAGGCAAATACTTTACTGACAGAGCTGTAGCCCACATTTTGCTTTTAATAAGTATCTTTTCATCAGGATAAATATAAGCATCCTATTAATCCAGAAATACTCTGTATGCATTGAAAATATTCTTTAATTAGAGAAAGAGGAAGAGGGATGCATTCTTGCAGTCACAGCTCATGTAAGTGACTTTACTAAGCAGTGGGCTGCGTGATGCCTTCAGGGTCTTCCTATTCCCTGCCCACTTACCAGAATTAGCAATGTGCCATGGAATTTCATACATTTTCTTATTTGACACTTACAATAGCCCTGGGAGGAAGTTTGGACTAGACATATTATCATTATTTTCCAAATGAGAAAATGGAATCTCAGAAAGTCAGACTTGTAATAAAAGAACCAAAGTATATTAAACCTGGAGGGCACAACCTCTTCATTTTATGAATGGGAAATGAAGCCTACATCAGCAAGTGACCTGCCCAAGGCCTCATGGTCATTGATAGAGCTGGGATTTAAAACCATTTGTCTTCATTCTTCATTTGGTTACATCTCTTAGGTCTCAAAGACAGATCATTGTCATAACAAATCTGATGCTCACCCTTTTTTACCCTATTAATATTGTCATCGAAGAAGCTAGATTAAGTTTTCCTTCTGTATAGACAAAGAACAATTGATTGATTGGAGAAAGTACAATTAGACCACCAATACTTTTAAGCTTTATCATTGAGCCTCTTAAGAATCCTAACTAAGAAGACTGGGACAAATGGGAAAGTGATCCAATAGCTAGCCTAGGGGAAGGGGATTGTTAAGGATTAGTCAAACTTGGGCATGTATTTACTCAGGCTGGCCTAGCCCATATGGCTAGTGAGAACCCGACTACAGATAGGAAGATCAAGCTGTAGTTAATGCATGAGCATTGAATGTCAAGTCCAAAGGGTAAGATGGAGAGTGGGGGGTGGGGATGGATAATGCATGTGTGACTGGAGGATGAGACACTGGTCACTGTGTTGAAGACAGGATGTTCAAGTGCATAGGGTTGGAGAGATGGCTTAGTGATTAAGAGCACTGGCTACTCTTGCAGAGGACTTGGGTTTGGTTCCCAGCACCCACAGGACAGCTAACAACTGCGCATACTTCCAGTTCCAGGGGATCTGACACGCTCTTCTGACCTCTGTGGGCATTGCAGGACACAGGTGCCCTTACACACGTGCTGCAGGGAATACACTTGTGATGGCTAATCCTGGGTGTCGACTTGACTGTATTTGGGATTAACTAAAATGAGAGAGAGAGAGATTGGATCATTTAGAGCTGGAAGACTCACTCTAAATGTGGGTGTTACATAAAATAAAATAAAAATAATTAATAAATTATTTAAAAAAGATGTTCAAGAGCAGGATGCATTCACTACCAGGATATGGACAGTCAGTCAGTCAGTCAGTGGTGCTTGAGGTATGGGGAGGGCAGGCAGGTCCGTTGGTGCCATGCAGGACCGGGCATGTTGTCCACTGAGTGACTGTAGTTATCTATGGAAAAATAATGTCTTATCATTTGAAAGAATTACACATAACTGTATTCTCTCTCTCTCTCTCTCTCTCTCTCTCTCTCTCTCTCTCTCGTCGTTGGTCACTGGGGAAGTTTTTTGAACCCAGTCAATTCATCTCTCCTTTGAAGTCGGGAGAACAGAGTCCGACCAGCATCTTTCTAACCTACTTGCCATTCACATAGGGTTCTTGCTGACCATTTTATCTTCGCTGAAATCAGAATCCTTTATGCTTGATGCAAGTGCTGCTGCAATGCTAGCTGGGCCTCCTCATGAGGCTGTTCTCCCCCTCTGCCCTCTTCTCCATCTGTCCTCGTATTTCTAAGCATAGATAAAAAGCCTGGCTCTCATTAGCTGGGCACCACTGCAGCTGGTCAGCTTGTGTTTACTGGGTGTCCATGGCATGCACGGCATCGCCCTGGGCACCTGTGAGAGAAGCCAATGACTCTGACATCCCTGGCTTGAGTCCTGGCTCCCCACCATGCTGCAGGGCTGAGTGGGCCTGGGGCAGGGTAGCAGCAGCAGGCAGGCCTGGCAAACTGTCCGCAGGAGACAGTGGGAATTTGGGAGAAGGCTGGAGAGGAATAAGCTTTTGGATAGAATTAGAGTGTGAGAGACCTTGAGAAGAGCCACAGTAAAGGACAGAAAGGCCTTTCACAAGGGCAGTCATAGAGCTGCTCTCCCTTGTACAATGGCAGACACAGCCACTCATATGAATTGATAGACTATGCAAAAGTACTGCCCGGTCAATGAATGATTTGGGTTTCCACACTTACTTGCTATCAAAGAAAAATGTTTTTCCTGTATGCACTAGAAAGCTCTAGTTGGGGTATATAGTATAAAGATGTGAATGTTTGGGACGCATTTTTATTTGCCAACACTGGCCAGCTGCCAACAAAGGATGGGTCAGTATGCCCATCTGGATGAGGAAGAAGTGCAAACACCTCTGAATCAAAAGCCACCACTCACTTCTGTCTTTGCCTAATATGCCTTTTACCTGCACTTGGGAACATAAAAAAGCAGTTGGACTTGTTAAGGTGGAGGATTGAGGATTGTGGGTACATTTTTCTTTCCATTTTATTTTATCAGAATATTATCACAACGCCTGTGCCATGCAGAAAAGCAATTACTTGTTCTCTAAAGCAATGAGGATTTTGCAACTAAAAATATGATTGCCAGAGATTGACTTGAAGTGAAAGCAAACCATGCTTGTCCTTGAAGACCTGTGGGAAACTCGATCTTCTCCATGAGATTCCTGTCTTAAATCTTCTGCGTGCCCCCTCCCCCACAACCCTCTTCCCCAAAGCTCAGGAAATTGGTGTTTGAGTCCGCTGGTCTCCTGGTAAACATTTGATGAAGATGATGGGTATGGAAAGAGCTAATGGAGATGATGAGCATTTTCACTGTTGAGTTTCTCTCAGAAGCCAGCTCTTTAGGCATCAGTAGTTACCACCTCTAGTCCTTACATAGAAAGGAATTTTCTATAGTTTGCAACTGGAATGCCCCCAAAGGTCTAGTGGTTAACAGCTGGGTCTCCAGCTGGGGGCTCCACCCTGAGGTGGAGCTTACTAGATGCTTTCAGTATATTTGAGAGACCCCAGCCACACCTTACCTCTGTATCCGTCTCTTCATGGTTATAAAATGAGCTATTTTTACCCACCCCCCCTTATGTGCTGCTGAGCCACAAGCCCAAAACCAATGGGCCTAACTAACTCTCCTCCTGAAATTTCTAAAACTATGAGTCAAAATAAACCTTTCTCTTTGTCAGTTGATTATCTTAGGTATTTGTTTAAAGGAAGGAAAACTGATTAATGCAAAGTTATACACCATTCTACAAACTCAGAGATGATGCCCTAAACCATACCAGTAGCACAAATGGCAATGTTGAATTTGATTCCAGGCTTTTGTAGATTCCGGTGATCTTATTCTGTTAGAGATATCAGGGTAGCAGTGGCTTTTGAGTGAGACAGAACACTCACTGATGTGACCAGGCAATGTAAGCCTCCTTCTTGTAACCTGGACCGACCAAAGATTCATGAGCGTACCAGAGATCCTTTGAAAATAGCTTTTTAACGATCCATACAAGAGAGGACCTATAAGTCCACCTGATTTTTTTTTTAGTTTTCCAGCTGCTGTAGTTTGGGCTCTAACAGAATGTACAGCTTCTTCTTTTCTAGTTTCACTAAATGTCAAGGCTTCGTTGGCATGAGCTATGTTTTTCAGGGCAGGAAGTGTGAGTAGCTGACCAGAATATCAACGAGCAAGAGAGAACTTTCCTGGTAACCTCTGCCCAGCAAGGCCAACAGTACAGCTCTCTTCGGTGCCTCTACACGTCCTTAGGATGTGGCATCCGGCACAAGGGCGTACCTAGTAGCCACTTGCTGGCTGATAATCGAAGGATGATTTTTGGTTTTTAGTCTTTCCCCAGCATCAAAGAGAGTAAACTTGCTCACTGAGACTGGCTTTGAATTTCGAGTTCCCTGTATGTTTCTTTTTCTCCATCTTCTTCATGCCTGTTCCTTAAGTGTAAACAGAGGGCGGATGCTGCTGGTTAGCCTTGGTTCAGACCTTGTTCCTGCCTACTGTTCCTATATATATGGGAATCTACCCTATCTGAGAAGGAAGAGGCAATGCTGGCAGAGTGGGAGATATGTGAGATTTTATGCTGCATGATTCTTCAGTCATTTTGCTAACCCCTTTTCCCTTCTCCTTACAATGAACTATCTTCCACCAGTGCCTCTGAAGAACACCTCTTCTAGAAGAGCTGGAATTTAAGGGGAGGGTAAGAGGAAAGAAAAAGGAATAATTGAATGCTTTTTATTTTAAATTCTTCAGCAAGGCCTTCTCTTTGTCTTTGGCAGGTGTTCTCAGAGTAGAAATTAGCCACAGAGTGAGAAAGGTATCCCACACATTTTTGGTGGGAGGGAACAATAACAACAAAAGGATTGGGGCAAAGAACTGACTGAAACAGTTAACTTCTGCCCCAAACAATAAACTTCTGCAGAGAAAAACTTTAAAAAGACTGAGAAAAGGATGCAAGATATGTAGGGCAAAATGCATGAAGTGGGGTGGGGCGGGGGGCATGGAAAGGGGAATGTGTCTAAATTGGGCTGAGAAATGTTGTATGAAATACACAAAACACCAATAAAAATTTTATAGAAAAGATTAAGAAATGTCACCAAGATGATGAAGATGATGATAAAGTAAAACACATAAGGGGCTGGAGAGATGGCTCAGTGGTTAAGAGCACTGGCTGCTCTTGCAGAGGACCCGGGTTCAGTTCCCAGCACCCACATGGCGGCTAACAACCATCCTCCAGTTCCAGAGGATCCATCACCATCTTCTGACCTCTGTGGGCATTGCATGACATGAATGCACTTATACACATTCAGACAATACACTCATATACATAAAATAAAAATACAAAATTTAAAAAGAAAAGCATTTAAATGAAGTTTCCCTTGTTTCAGAATCTTTCATAAAATTTTTATGAATGCATATGGATTCAAGTCAGTGATACCTGGAAATGATTGACCATATGAAGTGGTTTATACTGGTCCTGGTCCTGGGTTAAACTGTTACTTTTTTGTAGCTATGCCTTAGGAAGTGGGCGGTCCTTCTCCAATTTATAAAAATCAAAATAGGATAATGATGATATTTCCTTATGTTTGTAAATAGCTTCTTGCAAAGTACTTTGCACTTGTCATGGGGCTTTAATTGCTTCATTTATTCTTTAAAGATGCCATTACTGAGTTTACTGAGTATCCGCCCCATGTATTTATTGAATATGTATTAAGCAACTATTATAATTCTAGACATTAGGATACAACAGAGAAAAAGAAGACAATGCCCTTGACATTGAACTTGATTTTTAAGAAAACATTTCATGAAATCATTTCAGATTGACAGTTGTTAAGATGTTACAGGGAGCTATGTACACCCTTGGTTCATCCTCTCTTAATGTGATATTGGTACCACAATATTAACTAGACACCATAATCAGATGGCATCTCTAATACTGTCCATTTCTTGTTTCAGAATCAACTCAAGGACCTCACATTCCTTTCGTTGCCAGCTCTCCTACAATCTGTGACAGGTCCTTAGTCTTCCCTTGTTTTTCATAGTCTTGGGACTTTTGAAGGGTACTTATCAGATTCTTTGTAGAATGTTTCTTGGTGTTTGTTTTTTCTGATGCTATCTCATGTTTACACTGGGCTCAAAGGATTTTTTTAATGCTCATTATAGAGGTAGTGTTCTCTTCTCATCACATCTTATCAGAAGCATGCTGTCCACATAGCATCCTGGGTTGATCTCCCCCTTAATCACTTAGCCCAGGAGGTGTCTGCCAGATTTCTCCTGTATAAATTTATCCTTTCCTCTTCCAGATCCTTTTCTTTCAAATGAGTCACTATGCACTTCTATTACACAAAAAGACAGGAATTAGTGGAGCTTTAAGTGAAAAGAAAGAGAAAAATATGTAAGTACGTGTATAAATAGACAAGAAAGATGATCAGTGAATAATCAAGGTTGAATAGATCTTTAAAACAAGGTGACACGATGGCAAGTGACTGAGTGGACAGTGATAAATTCAGCTGAGATCTGAACAACAGAGTCAGCCGTGAAACGACCGTGGGAAAGAGCGCTCCAGGAAGAGGGAGGGACTGCCAGTGCGGTAAGATGCTGAGTACCACCAGACCATGTTACTCAGACCCTCTCATCTCACAAGAAGGAAACCAGACTCCCAATATGGTATCAAACCCAACCTGCCCAGTCTCCCTTCGCATCCCACCACTCTCACCTCTTATATATCTTGCCTCTTCTGCTTCAGCTCTGCCTGACCACTTGAACCACACCGAGGACACCGTGCTCAGGCCTTGCCGCTGGCTTCTCCCCACGAGTAAACTCGAGTCTCCAAACAAACCTCATGGTCAACTACTCCCTTTCTTTTTAAAGGTTATGACCAAATATTATTCTTTCAATGATGCCTATGTTGGCTTTCTTACTAAAAAGAGCAGCCTGTGCTCATTTCTTATATCCCCAGACTGCTTAACCAGCTCTCCTTTTCCTATATCAACTTGAAATCTGCAAATACACACATGTGTATGCATGCATGTGTGTGCATGCTCATTTGTACACATTCTAGTATCCAGGATAAGGTTCTCTGGACACTTAGACTATCAGCTTTGGGTTAAAAGGAAGTCGATTGTACATAATTATGTCCTGGGTACTTTCTACTTTCTCTTTTTTTTTTTTTTTTTTTTTTTTTGTCTTTTCAAGACAGGGTCTCCCTGTAGTCCCAGCTGTCCTGGAATTCACTCTGTAGACCAGGCTGGCCTTGAACTCACAGAGATCCGCCTGCCTCTGCCTCCCGAGTGCTAGGATTAAAGGTGTGCGCCACCACACCCGGCTAGTGGGTACTTTCTTTAGCTAACTGAGTTCCTTTGACAAGTCAGGAGACAACAGTGACTCTTCAGTGCCTATGAACTTCTTCTTCAGACAATTATCAATTTTAAGTTTATAGGCTTCTTTCCTTGCATCATGGTTCCAGGCAACAGGGAATTCTAGTGCTCTGTCTTTATCTTTTGGTGCTGAGAGAGAAAGAGAGAGAGAGAGAGAGAGAGAGAGAGAGAGAGAGAGAGAGAGAGAGAGAGAAACATTATGCCTTCTACCATGTGTTATATAATGTAATTTCTGATTAAATCTATTTTCTCTAATGCCCTGGATATTGAGTAAAATTCTTTGCAGGAAACACAAACATGGTCAGATAAGGGGACACAAGTCTGGAATGGAATTCTCTGTCAAATAACCGAAGAACCGGGACAGAGGATGAAGCATTGAGGCATAGATTGGCACCAGTATCACCTGCATTTTATAAATCAGAAAGCTGAGATGGAGCCTGGTAAAAGCCTTGCAGCAGAACCGAGAGTGAAGTGCAGACAATCTGGGCGTGCTCATAACTCCTGCCGGTAGCTCTGGTGCAGAAGATGATGCTTCTTGTCCACTCCTATTGCAGACAGCACCTTCTATTATAGCATGCAGCAAGAGAGACTAAGGAACTGAGTCGGCTCTCTGCAGGACATGGGTGGAACATTATGTATACATGAGCCTGAAGGTTATCAGATTAGTTCACACAGTAGGAGCTCCAGTGTGCTTTCACAAGGAATAAATACAATTTATCATGGAGTGTTCTAGTTCTGAATTATTTTGGATAAGCCAACTTTCAATGAAGAGAGTATTTGACATACTGATCAGACTTTGTCAAACCCTAGGAGGCAGGAACATATTTCCTGAATTGAATTACTTTTCTGAACTTTTTGGTCATTATTTCCTTGTTGAAATGTTTTGTAAATCTGTCTAGAAAGTCAACAAGGACTTAAGGGAGGTTAAAGGGATTAATGTGTATTTGCAGTAAAGCTGGCTATGCTGTGGCTAAGGAAGTGGTTTTACAAACTTAACCCACATTCCAGCACTTCACCCCATCAAACATTCTTTTGCTTTGAAAAATAAATAAAATACAAGTCCATGTTGAAAAATCTGCACCTACAATAGGAAAGATCCATTGTAACTGAACTTTTCTTTTAATTAAAATGAACATGAACATTAAATAATATAACCTTTAATGTTGATTAAGCTCAGTCTGTGCCCAAGAAAGCCATGTGCTTCTAACCTGTTGGCATTTTTCAAAACATTAATAATGGGAACACTATCCCAGGGAGGGTATTCTTGGCTTATATATTCAAAAATCTTTTGGAAAGTGTCCCTCAGCTGTCACTTTTTTGTTTGTTTGTTTGTTTTTTTCGAGACAGGGTCTCCCTGTAGCCACAGCTGTCCTGGAACTCACTCTGTAGACCAGGCTGGCCTTGAACTCACAAAGATCCGCCTGCCTCTGCCTCCCAAGTACTAGGATCAAAGGCATGCACCAGCATGCCCAGCTCAGCTATCACTTTTAAAAGGTAAGTCAACACAGGGGACATAATAATTCTTTAGGTTCTTTACTGCCTGGTTACAGTTGCCCTGTCCCCTTCACCTAAAGACCTTATTTGATCAACAGAGATCTGGGAAGAAAATTGTCTACACTGGGTGGTTCACACCCTATAGGCTCAGTAACGAGAAGGTGAAAATGGAGCCCAGGCCACACAACATAGATAATTATATATAATTCCTCTCCCACCCACCCCTGAGTCCAAGAATCTGAGAATGAGTCATGAAGTGAAGATATATCTGTAGGGCCACAATTTCATTCCCTTGTTAAATCAAGGTGTCTGTCCCTGAACCTGCAGTTTTACTCTTCTTTCTCCTTTTTTTAAAAACACAGGACATTTCATTAAGTAACTCCTGGAAGGAAACAAATGGGCACGGAGGGGAAAAGTCATACTTGATATGTGCTCTGGCTAGACACCATGATAAAGTTCCATGCCTCACGTTATCTCCTTTTATCCACTCAGCAATCCTTGGAGACTGAGATCATAAATTATGATTGTCTTCATTTTGTAAGAGCCTAAGCAACACATTAAAGGACATAGAGAAAGTGACACAGTGTGTTGGCTTGACTAATTCCTGGGGTGACTTATTTGAGGCCAGCCCATGATGTATGTATTGGCAGGAAGGAAGGGCAGAAAGAACAGTGTTTAGTGACCAGAATGAGGCTGGGATATGCCACTGCTATCTCTGTGATGAGCAAGATTGCTGTGACACTCGTGGGACACTAAGTTCTTTGCTTGGATATTTTGAGTTGCTTTCACTTATTCTTCCTATGTTAACAGGATGATTCCATTTATCTGGGGTGCTCTTATTCTATCTCAGCCATATTTGTATTTATATTTCCAGATTTTGCCTAGGGCCTGGGGAGATGGTTCAGTCAATGGAATGCTTACTGTGTAAGTATGAAGACCTGCATTTGGATCATCAGCACCCATGTAAAAACTAGGCATGGTGTGTGCATCTGTAGCCCCAGTGCTGGCGTGGGTAGTGAAGACAGGAGGTTCTCCGTGGCTTCTGGCACAGCTGGTCTACTAAAAGGATGAGCTCCAGGTTCAATGAGAGACCCTATCTAAAAAGATGAGGTTAGGGGCTGGAGAAATGGCTCAGCGGTTAAGAGCACCAACTGCTCTTGCAGAGGATCCGGGTTCGATTCCCAGCACCCATATGGCAGGTAAGAACCATCTTTAACTCCAGTTCCAGGGGAAACCAACACCCTCTTCTGACTTCTGCGGCATTGCACAACACAGGTGCGCCAACCTACATGCAGACAGTACAAGCATACACATAAAAAAATAAAAAAATAAAAAAATGAGGTTAGATAGATGCACACACACACACACACACACACACACAAAACATTGCTCAGGTCAAAAGCCTTCATTGACCTCCAGATCTATATAAGATGCATCTTATTTTAGCTTCTGAATTAAAAAAATATTTCTTTGTTTTATGTGTATGAATGTTATGCCTGTGTGTGCATGACTGCACCTATATCATGAAGTGCCTGTGGAGGACAGAAGGGGGCACTGTGTGTGCATGACTGCACCTATATCGTGCAGTGCCTGTGGAGGACAGAAGGGGGCACTGTGTGTGCATGACTGCACCTATATCATGCAGTGCCCATGGAGGACAGAAGGGGGCACTGTGTGTGCATGACTGCACCTATATCATGCAGTGCCCTTGGAGGACAGAGGGGGCACTGTGTGTGCATGACTGCACCTATATCGTGCAGTACCTGTGGAGGACAGAAGGGGGCACTGTGTGTGCATGACTGCACCTATATCGTGCAGTGCTGGTGGAGAACAGAAGGGGCCACTGGTCCTTGGAACTGGAGTTATGGACAGTTGTTAACTACCATGTGGGTGCTGGGATTCAAACTTGGGTCTTCTGAATGAACAGCTAATGCTCTTAACCGTTGAGCCATCTCTCTAGCTCCTGGCTTCTGATTTTTTTTTTTTTTCAGGCTAGCTAGAATAGGAAGATCGTTAACCTTTTCCACCATCGTGGACACCTTTTGGGATGTGCGCATGGGTTATTCTTCCCACCAGACAGAAAGGTTTCCAAGGTTTGTGTCTGTTCCTTACCTTATCCTCATGTACAGCCGATTGGGTCAGAGGGGCTATTAGACATAGGCTGGGAGATTCAGATATCTTCTTTGAGGAATTTGGAATTGGGATGGAAGGCTAGCTAGGATGGTATGGATCTGAAGGAACGTAAACAGGAGCTGCAAAGGGCTGACTTCAGCTGTGCAAATCCACACAGATCCCGAGAATGAGAGTTCGTGGAAGGAGTGAGCATAACAAAGCCACGCAGAAATCAGACACGGAGTAGAAATAGGTCTCCTTGTGGCTTGCTTCAGTTCGGGCACCTCGTTCCTTCCCTGGCTCATCACTCTCTTAACCTCATCTCTGTTGCTGTGATTAAACACTATCATCAAAGTCAGTTTAAGGGAGGAAAGAGTCTATTTCAGCTTACAAGTTACTGTCCATGCTGGGGGAGGTCAGGGCAGGAGCTCAAGCAGGAACTTAAAGCAGAAACACTGGAGGCAAGGCTGGTTGCTAATTGGCTCAACTTCATGCTTGGTTCACGTCCTCATCTAGCCCAGGACAACCTGCCTGGGAATCTACTGGCGGCACTGGGGTGGGCTGTCCTATGTCAACTAGCAGTTAAGACAACCCCTCACAGATACGTCCAGAGGCCAGTTGGATGTATGGAATACCTCAAGTGACGCTCACTTCTCAAGGGATTTCTAGGCTCTGTCAAGTTGATGCAAAAGCTACCAGCCAGTCACTCTTGAGTTCCAGGACATATTTCAAAGGGGCCTTCCAAGAAAGTTCTCCTGCAGCCTCATTGAGAGAGTTCCTGTCATTTTCATCCCCCCAAAACACCTCACTAGATGCCTTTGGTAGTTTGCTTGCACTTTGTGAGGACAGGCTGGATAGATTCAGTGGTATATCGCAAGGCTGCCATAGTTCTTGGCTCGGCTGTGTGACTATTTGTGAGATCTCACTGACTGAATACATCTTTTCTGTCTAAGAGATGGGGGCTAAGGATGTAGCTCAGTGGGCAGAGTGCTTGCCTAGTGTATACGAAGCCCATCATCATTCAACTGGGTTTGGTCATGCATACCTGTAATCCCAGCACTTGTGAGGAGGAGGCAGAAGGAGCTGGAATTCAAGTCTATCCCTGACTACACAGTGGGGTGGAGGCCAGCCTTGGATGCATGAAATCCTATCCATTTCAGGAAATTAAATGAATTGAAATCAAAGGCCAGTAGGCTGCATGGGAAGACGCGCCGACCTTGTCATTCTACTTCCTTTCCACTCTGAGGAAGCAGGTGCTGGGAGAGGCTAAAAAGCACTCAGAACCCGGAGGAGGCAGTGCTCAGAACAGCAGGGGACAATGAGGAGAGAAGATGGAAGGGGCTGGCTTTGTTCTGAGGGCTTTGAAATCAGCTTGTTATTTAATTAAGGGGGAAAACTTCCCTCCAGCTAGTGAAGAGGGCCCTAAGAAAATGAAAATAATGTAAATTAAGCTAAATGAACGCTTCAGAAATGCCACTAGAGCTTGGTGGAATCCTGTGTTTGGCTGCCCCAGAGGTTTTAAGGGAGAAGCCTGTGACTGAGGAGGCTAAATGCCCAAACTGCCAGAGAGTCACAGAAAAGTTTAAGGTAACAGAGTAAGCTTGCTGTTCTGGCTTTCAAAGACCAGAACTGACACAAAACCAAAGTGGGTGATGGTGGGGACTCCCTGAGTTCCTTCCTAGGGTTCTTAATGCAGAGAAATCATTTAAATTGTAATTAAAATGGACAAAGTAAAATTGCTCAAAGGAAGCCTATAGTTTCTAGTAAAATAACCTTCTAACCATATTTACCTCTGAGGCAGTGAGTGACCGAGGCATGACAGAACACATCCACATCTGTGTTCATGTGTGTTAATAGCACGGTGATGGTAGCAGAGGCAGTAAGAAGAGGTTTTCTGTCTTAATAACAACTCGAGGTCACATGGCCAGAGGAGTAGAACAATTGGAGCTTTGGTTTTTGGTGTCACAAGGAAATGGCTTAACTTCCCATATTGTAAAGCAGATATGAAGATGACTACTCATGTAGCGTATACTTGGCTTCTGGCGGAATCTCCCCATTTACAGAGATTCTGTTCTTCACTAATGGTTCTAATACTGTAAGAAGTATTGTCACCCCTCAATCAACATATATGTGGTAAGACTATTCTACTTCCAGCAAGACATACTGGCATAAGTCTATAAATCCGAGCATTCAATAGGCCGAGACAGGAGGATCGAAAGTTCAATGTTGACCTGGTCTATTTAGCAAGATGTCTCAAAAATTAAAAAAAAAAATTTTTTTCCTTCCCTAAGCCTTTTGGTGCTAGAAGGACCTGATCGAACCATTCTAATCCTTTAATTTTCTGGAGGGAGGAAAGGAATCAAAGAGGTGAAATGCTTGGCCCAAAGCCATCTAGGAGGACGCTGTGTCTTCTCATTGAGCAAATCAGAGCATGTCTCTTATTTCGATTTTATTATTATTTTGTAAGTTTTCATACAAGTGTATTTTCTATGTTAATCCTGTCCCCTCTATGTCCTCCTGTCCTCCCTTCTTTGCCACCTCCTGTTGGTCCCCCTATGTCCTCCTCAACAGTTTTACTTCTATTTTCATGTCATATGTGCATATACGAGTTGATGTGACTTTCTAAAATCAAGGAATCACAAGTGAGAGAAAACATAGATTTATCTTTCTGAAACTGGCTTCACTATCTTAATATAATTATCTCCACTTACGTCCACTTTCCTGAAAACAACTCAACTTTGTCTTTAGGGCTGAAGAAAAATATATCATCACATTTTCTTTACCCATTCTTCTGTGGCTGGGATACCAAGATTAGTTCTAAAAATTCAGCTATTGTGAGAAGTGCTGCAATAAGCATTGGAGGGCAAGCACCTCTGTGATACGTTGACTTGGGGTCTTTGGCAGTCGTTTGGAAAACAAGTAACAAAACCTAGTGAAGATGTGGGCAGAAAGGATGCTTATGCACCATTGGTGGGAATGAAAACTAGTCACTAAGCTGCAGTGGAGGCTGGTATGGAAGTTTCTCAAACCAGGATACATCTGAAAAGAGAAAGCAGGTTGCTACAGCTATTCTAGATCCAACTGTGCCAGCCTAAATTGTCCCAGGTAAACCAGGGCAGATTATGATCCTATTTTAAATAGCTGGACTCCTAGGGACTGGGGAAGTGGGTTGCCATCCTGGTGCCAAGGGACCTGGAAGGGTGCTCCTCTGGAGTCTGGCATAAGGAAGGCATTTCCTTGAAAGCCCTCCAAGCTCAGGAGTCTACCTACCCTTCATGCCTTGACTGTTTCGTCTCTTTTCAGCTGTTAGAGTGGAGTACCTGAAGCTGAGGAACTTATATAAAAACTACTTTCTGACAGTTTTGGAGGTAAGGAATACAACGAGGTGCTAGGGGATTTGGTTTTGGATGAAGGCTGCGTCCTCTATAAAGAAGGGGTGCTGCATTTTCACATGGCAGAGGGTGGATGGGTAGGCTGGCCAATGGCATGGCTCATTACTTACAAGGCTCTTAATCACACTCAGGAGAGAAGAACCCTCATGGCTTCATGGTCTATTGTCACAGTGGCAGTGCCTGAACTCCTTAAGTGAACTCTGTCGTGTCAGGATAAGTTACGGTTTGGAGGAGGGTAAATGCCCCAGCAAGGGACAGCATAGGGCCTCTTCTTTCAGGCAGCCCTTGCTCAGGCAGCATTGACATTGGCGACTCTGGGAAAATGGCAGTCAGCAAATCACCCTGGGCTCCGCACCAACTCGCAAATGGCTGATGTAATGTGTAAGCCTTTCACTTCCTTCAAGGCTGCCACTCCTTTCTCGTTAGATGTGAGTGGATGACTGAAATGCTGAGCCTGGAGCGGAAGCTTGAAGAAACATGTCGCTGCTAACGAAAGCTATAGAGTGCCCAGAGTGTGCCAGGCACTTTACATGGATCTATCCTCCGAATCCTAAAAACAGCTCTCTAAGGCAGACTGTTTTGGATCTTGACTGTGATATTGGCTGTCTAAGTCTAAATTTGTTAACATGTAGAGAACCACACTTCAAAAGGAAAAGAAGTTGATTTTACTGTATATGTTGTGTGAACTTCTTCTGGGGAGCTCTGCACAAACCTCTGCACAAACCTGTTCATCCAGACAGGGTACCACTGACAAACGAAAGAAACAATTCCACTTTGGTCTAGCTTGATAAAACAATTCACTTAATTGGGGTCACCTACAAGAGCATGGGTACCTTACATATGTCTGTACCAGCAAAGAAAACTTCCCCTCACTCCAGCAAGCCTTAGAGGCTTAGGTCCTTATGGAGGGGTGGACCTTATGCTTCCAGTGTGCTGCCTCACGAGCCCTTCTTTCCCCCCACGATAGAATGTCAATGGATCCAATCTTGTGTAGGTCTTCCAGGGTTAACCACAGCTGCTGAGAGTTTAAGAAAACAGCAGCCATGTAATGCCTGGGTGACAGCATTCCACAACTCTATGATAAAATTAAAATAAATTACAAAGTGGAAAAGGAAAGACTGTAGCTAGCCCACTATTTGAAATTCAAGGAAGTCCAAAGTTGGGGCTGGAGAGATGCCTCAGTGGTCTGCTCTTCCAGAGGACCTGGGTTTGGTTCCCAGCACCCACATGGTGGCTAGCAATGGTCTGTAAGGCCAGTTCTAGAGGATCTAGTGCCCTCTTATGGCCCTCGTGGGCACTGCACATGCACGGATGCACTTCCATAAACACAGCCAAAACATTCATACATACACATAAAAATAAAAGTCAAAAGTGTAATGATGGCTGATGAGCAGTTACTAGAGTGTGGGACTGGCAGATTGGTTGCCAGTTGGCACAAGACAACTCTTCAGAGTGACCGAAGTATTGCAGATGGTGTGGTTATGCTTAGTGGAGGTATTTGTGAAGTCACATCACACTGTACACCGAAATCACTGGCTATTTTTGTATCTACACCAAAAGCAGAAGCAGAGGGGGCTCTCCCCATAGCATCAGAATCGCTATTTGTCTTGTCTTACTGAGGAGGACACTCGTTACTGAGGCACTAGGAAGTTAAGTAACTTACCCATTGTCACAGTGGATGAGTGATGGAGGATTTGAACCCAAACTAATAATGATACTGTCACCTCGACAATCAACAGCTACATGTCTCAGTTTGTCTTGTACAAGGCCAGGGGAACATGTCATCCCTCAAGACGCAGATGCAATGGTCAGGAAATGCTTTACCCCCACAGAGGCCAGCAAGAGCAGCTGTGCTGGGGCGGCCATTTGGGTCCACACATAGTTAGTTTTTCGTGAAGTGTCTTGCTTTGAAGATCTGAGCTAGGGCCACTGAGCCTTGATGTGCATAGCTGGGATCCCAGGCCCTTTCTCCTACTGACAGGATGTGTGATTTAAAATCTCCTGGCTAAGCTCATTTTGCCCAATTGCTCCTACAGGATTCGTTTTCAAGGCCAAATCCAGAAATTTCTAGCTCAGCAAATAAGATTCAAAGGAAGAAAATGTATTCACTAAATCTAACTCTTAAAAGAACGAATACATGTTTTTTTTTGTATAAAGCACTAGATGTGTTTACACATGGTTTACAGATATACAAAACCTTGCTTATTATATTTTAAAGGAGAAAAATTACAACTGTACATATCCATCCATAACTTCAAGTTTCCATCCTGTCCATTTATGTGGGGGAGGTGGGCAGAGCACACAGAAGGACGCAGGGTCATTTTTCACCTGGCCACTGTGCTCCATTTTCACTTTAAAGCCAGAAGAAAATGCAAAACTCAGAAGAATTGAAAGATCACGTCAGAACTTAGAAAAGGACATTTAGTATTAGAGAGAGTGGACTTAACCTTGATCTAGCAGCTCCTTAGAAGTGGAGCCAGAGACTTCAGGTGAGTAGTTCAAAGTCGTCAGTGTATAAAGTTGAGTCAGAGATCTGAGTTCGAATCTTAGCCCTTCTTCATCATCATCATGGAACTGAAGGCACATTCTTTAACCTCTCCACGTTTCTTTTCTTCATATATAAAACGGTCTGATGAGTGCTAGTTCACAAAATTGTGAGGACTGGGTATGAGAAGTGCATATTATATGTTCAGTAACTACAGCCGATAGTAGCAGTTATACTAATTCATGTAAGGATTTGAGTATGTTTTATCGGTAAGAGATTTGGGCTATCCGAGTTTTGTTTAGATTAGCAATAATTGACTCGAACAGCACTTTCCTGTTGTGATTTTATTTTGTTTGTGTTCTGTTGATACCCTGTAACATATACAGGGCTGGCAAGATTGCTCAGAAAGGCAGAATTATTTACCTAACTCTTCCTTTACCAAGACCACACAGCTACTAAATGACAGAGCAGACTCTTGGAAATCAGATACTCTGTGTTAAAACCCTGTCCTGTGTGGTGCTCATGTCTGACTCTTAGGTCAGGCTCTTTCCTTTTCACATGCTTTCTCTTCCTCCCTGCAGCCCCCCTCCAGCTAAGGCAGCCACAGCTTCCAGAGATGCCTTAACAAACAAATCCAATGAATAATCATGAGCGCAATCCGGGTGTTGCCCTTTCCGTACTGAGGCGGAATAGATTTATAGAGGCTGACTTTGGCTGGTATTTGGGAAGGGATAATTACCTTCACTTACTATATCCTAGGCTGCTTCTGCTCAGTATTTACTGCCCAGAATTCTGCCCCTTTTCCAGTCGATTCCATACGTGAGCATGCCACAGGCAGCTGAGTGGCAGAATTCATTTGAGGTGACCATAAATCTAAGGATTCCACCAGAAATGATGCAAAAAAAATTAATGGAACATGAAATCAAGTAAATGGAATTGAGTACAGTAATTAGTTCATATTTTAATCCTCAGGTCTGTTTATTATCTGCCAACTAGTGAGCAATTAAGTCCGTACCATTGAGATAATTAGCTTTGTTTCAAAAAAAGTTTATTGATATGTCAGAGCAAATGAATCTGGGAGTTTAAAATAGCTTTATTCTGAATTGTATATCCATGAAGTGGCTAGAAGTCTAATGATCTAGCTTTGAGATATTATTATCTAGATTACTTTTATTTAATATTACAGAGATGTTCTAGAGCTGATTAGGAAGTGTGAGGATTCAAACTGCACTGAAGTGTTGTTTATATATATCTAGAGGTATTTTTTCCCTCAAGCATGAGTATTTGTGTGTGTGTGTGTGTGTGTGTGTGTGTGTGTGTGTGGTATGTGTGCATATGTGTATGTATGTGTGCAGGCTGAGGCCCGGAGTCAGCACATCTTTCTTTCTTGATGATGCTCTATTTTATTGAGGCAGGGTCTCTCCTTGACCTCACTGATTCCAGACAGTCCATCTAGGCAGCCCTGTCTCTGCTTCTCCTGTGCTGGGATTACAGGCAGTCTGTACACCTGCTAAACTAGTACATGGATTCTGGGCATCTGAATTCTCGTCCTCAAGCTTGTGGAGGAAGGTGTTTTACCCATTGAGCCAGTTCCATGGCCCTGTCTCTAGGAACCTAATGCAATAGGATGATAGTTTTTTGACACTGACCAAGGAAGCATTGTCAAGGATCACATTGTCTATTTTCAGTTTTCTCATCTTTTATTTCCACATTGCTTGCAATCAGATACTATTGATGGCTAGGTGTGGAGGGTGATTTGGTGACTTCCAGCTCCGTCTTCTCATGGATGGTCTTCATCAGTTTTGTTTATAAAATAATCAGCTCATGTCTTTGCTGTTTTGAGGCTGATTGTATAAATGCTCTTGTAATGGGACTATACCCGCTCTACTGGGTGCCTATGAGTTAGGAAACGTAGGCTCTGATCCTAATTCTGCCACTGACTCTCTTGACCTTTGGCAGGTCACTTGTCTTTGCTGGCATTTGATGTTCCTTTGTCCATCCTGAGATGTGTGGGAAGAGATGGCTTCACGAGTACTTCTGGTGTGGCCACTGGAAACGGAGGCCATGAGTGGAATTGCTCTTTCCAAATCCAGGTCTGTATTTTAAGGTGAGATCTGTGACCTTTTCTTGAATCTCTTTAAGTTTTCATGAACTGTTGACATGGGTCAAAACAGCAGGGAATAGGCCATCTCTTATTAAGGCATCTTTTTTCAATAGATTTCTATTCCTGTGGCTTTGGAAATGAAGTTTTTAAAAACCTCAGCTAGTTCACAGAAGTGCTGTGAGCAATACTCAATTCTCTAGAGCTGTATTGTCTATGTAGACCAGGCAGGCCACCATCCCACAGAAGTCCACCTGTCTCTGTGAGTGCTGGGATTAAAGATATGCACTACCACACCTGGCTGTTTTCCTTTTTTTTAAAAGATATTTTAATTTGTTTTTTAAAATTTTTATTTTTATTTTATTTTATTTTATTTTATTTTTTTGTCTTTTTGAGACAGGGTCTCCCTGTAGCCCCAGCTGTCCTGGAACTCACTCTGTAGACCAGGCTGGCCTTGAACTCACAAAGATCTGTCTTCCTTTACCTCCCAATATTTTTATTTTTTATGTGTGTGAATGTACTGTCTGCTTGTAGGTCTGTGCACCCTTGTTGTGCAATGCCGCAGAGGTCAGAAGAGGGCATCGGATTCCCCCGGAATTGGAGTTCTCCTGGAATTGGAGTTACAGACGGTTTTTAGCCACCAAGTGGGTGTTGGGGATTGAGCCCGGGTCCTCTTCAAGAGCAGTCGGTGCTCTTAACCACTAGGCCATCTCTCCAACCCTTTAATTTATTTTATTTGTGTGCTTGCATGTATTCATGCACACCATGTGTGTGCCAATGAACCTGGGGGCTAGAAGAGAGTGACAAATCCCCTGGCTCTAGAGTTACCTGTGGGTGTGAGCTGCCTAGTTGAGTGCTGGGGACCAAATCTGGCTTGTCTACAAGAGCAGTAAGTGCTTTTAATCACCGTGCCAGCCCTCCAGCCCCCCTGACATTGGTTTCTAAATAAACCAAGACCTCTTTCCACACTTGTAAAGTGATGACAGCTATGGTTTCCATGATGACAGGTCTGAGGCTGAATGCCAACGAAATTCCAGTTTGTAAGTTTCTGTCTCTAAAATTTACTTTGTGAGGCAGGGACTACTTCCCTGCTTTAGGGGAAACAACCTGAGGACATACAAGTCCCAAGAAGGAGGATGGTGCCATGGTGCTGTCATAGTGCCAGTCATTAGGGCCAGGCCAGGACTACCGAGCAGGTTATAATGTAGTTGGGATTTAGGTGATGAGGTGGTGGCTGGGCTGCCCTTCCTCAGGCATAATTATAAAAATGTCCAAAGAGGAATCCATTGATTAGAGTCCCCATCCACTCGCAGTTGTGTTCATACTGTGTATGAGAGCCATCTGGGATCCTGACCCCTGTTTGTTAGGCTTGTGAAAGGCCAGTGTGTTTAATCTGTGGGACTGGCTCCCAGAATCTGAAATATTGGCTTCTAGCATTGGCAAAGACAAGATCCCTAGTTTGATCCTGGGAGTGACTCCAGGGCTGAGATGGAGAATATAAATGAATTATTCTAGCATGCTAATGCTCAAATATTCCATTGTTCCTCTCAGGTCCCCATGAAGAATTTACTCACTTTGAATTTGTGAATAATTTAACATAAAAATTCCCAAACTTCTGTTAATATTGACATTGCCTTGATTAAGGGTATCATTATGAGTACAGAATTTCAATCATGACATACTGGGCATAACTTAGGTACTTGGAAAGCTATGGTCTTTACATCCCCCTCCTCCACTCATCCCATGTCTTTGCTCAGCAGTGTTAACCCAAGTCTGCACATGGGGAGATATTTTTAAGGAGTACTTTGAGTCTGCCAAGAGGCAACAGTCTCACTGAGAAGACAGGATCCTCTGTTAAACCCTAGACTCCTTAAGGACAGGCCCCTTAGCTTTTAATCTTTGGATTTCCTCACTGGCCTAGAGCCAAAGGTAGGCCAATAGTCATTAGCACATTATGAGGAAAGCTTTGTGGTGTAGCCATGTGAATCAGAAACTCTGAGTTACACCCAGCCTTGGTCATTCTTACCTGCATGGCCTTGGATCTTAGCAGCCCCGGGTGAAGAGGTAACACTGAGAGCAACCTCACTGAGCTAGTGTTTATGGATTAAAAGATTTGTTTCTTTGTGTGCTTTAAGACTTATTCAGAGTAAAAGCCGAAGTCCATATAAAGTAAATGCAATATGACCCCTGTGTTCCACATTAGTCCAGTGCTGCTCTTAATTCTCAGGCCTTACGCACCATCAGTTACACAGGCCCGCACTGCCTCTGCTCTTTGATAAATGTTCGCAGCTCTCTTCCACTTCAGAGCTACTGTGCTAGGTAGTGTTTCTGTCTGGAAGGGCCTTACCTTGGGCATTCCCCTGTTAACCTCATAAATATTGTTCCCATAGGGAGACCCCCACTGGCTACTGCATTCAGACATATAGCTCATGCCTCCACGTCTCACCCTTGACCCCTTTCTCTGCTCTATTTCTTTATCCTTAGCCTTTACTATATTCTGATATTGTGGATTTCCTTACTTATTATGTTTATTGTTTATTATCTTGTCCCTCCTCAGTGAACTGTAAACACCTTACAGATAAGGATTTGCATTTGTCTTAGCCACTGTAGCCCATGATAGATAGTCATTATCTATTCCCTGGATAAAATAAATGGAGATAACTCATGAAGCAGGTGAACAGTGGCCGGGTAGTGAAAATGAGGTTCTGTAGCCACCTCTGCACCTGACTGAGAAGGTGGGCATTATGATTAAAGTCTGTGCCTCGTCCCTCCAATGGATCTGAAATCCCTTCAGGATGACACTTCACTGTTCAATTCTTCTATGACTTCCACCAAATAGAGGATAGGGCTAGATTTGTGCTTTATTTTATTTATTTATTTTTAAGATACTTAAAAATTTTTTTAATTTTATTTTTTTTTGTATGTGTATGAATGTACTATCTGCTTGTAGGTTTGTGCACCTGTGTCATGCAATGCCTCAGAGGTCAGAAGAGGGTGTCGGATTCCCCTGGAACTGGAGTTAAAGACAGTTCTCAGCTGCCATGTGTCTTTGACTCCTGGAAGTCTCCAGTTCTGCTCAAAAGGCAGAGAGGAAAACATCCACGGGTGTTGCTATATTTTTTAGTTAAAAAGAGAGATCTAAAAATTATATGTAAAATAAGGGTGGTTTTCTCCTTTTGGTGTCTCTGAATCAGAAGAGATAACTAGTTCAGAAATCAATAACTGAAACAAACAGAAAATACAGCTTCGTTCTCTTCAAGGAACCAATTATCTATATCCTTGAGAGACTGGCTTCACATAAAAACAATTTGGCCAGAATAAGCAACTAACGGCAAACCGTCCTGAAGTGTGCTAGGGAATGAACAGTGCTGAGGAACAACAACAGAGGAGCAAGGCCCGAGCAGACACAGCAGGATGTGGCAAATGCTTGGGCCACCTCCATGTTCGGCATTTTACTATTTGCCTGGGAGCTCCTGATAGAGATGCTCTATTGGCCCAGTTAGAGATTGAGCTTGAGTAAGACGTGGGATGCTACAGTATAAGATGACCATAGGTAATTAACATGGAAGTGCTACTGTGCGCCATTTGTCTTAGGAAAGCTGTCCCCTCTACACAGATGCCAGCCCCAATCTCCTCAACCTTCACCTGCCTCCGTCTCCTTGTTACAGTGTCCCAAGCTCTCTTTCCTCCTCCAAGCCAGGAAGATGCTACCTCTTCTTGACTTCAGGAAAATACCATATATTTGTCTATTTGGAGGCTTGCAAACCAAACCTTATTGGTCAAGTTAAGAATGGTTTACATTTTTGAAAGCCTGTTTACAACAACAACCAAGGAGAACAACAAAAGTAGACAGCAATGGAAATCCTACGTACCCTAAAAAGACAAAAATTGTTTTATATGGTCTTTTACATTAAAATTTTGCTGACCCAATCCGTGATGTTAGCCATCACCTCGGATTGTGTACCTATTGAGACCCTAATTTTTTGCTGATGGGAGCGTTCTTTGGGTCAATGCTGTAATCCCAGTATTTTGCACATTGAACACATGAGGACAGTCAACAAGTGTTCACTGGATGAAGGAATGAATTATCTTAGTAAAAATTCTTTTTTAATATTTTATTCATTATTTTTTATATTTTATTATGTCTATTGCCTGCATAGCTGTAAGTGCACCCGTGTGTAACAGTGCCAACAGAGGTCAGAAGAGGGCGTCAGAGCCCCTGGAACTGGAGTTACAGACAGTTGTTAGCTCCCATGTGGGTAGTGGGAATTGAACCTGGATCCTCTGCAAGAGCAGCCAGTGTTGGGTTTTTTTGTTTTTGTTTTGGTTTTTTGTTTTTGGTTTTTTGAATACAGGGTCTCCCTGTAGCCCAGCTGTCCTGGAACCACTCTGTAGAGCAGGCTGGCCTTGAACTCACAGAGATCCTCCTGCCTCTGCCTCCAAGTGCTAGGATTAAAGGCGTGCGCCACCACGCGCCAGCTTCAGCCAGTTGCTCTTAACCACTGAGCCATCTCTCCACCCCTTAGCAAACCTCTTAAACATAAGAGATAATCTTCCTTGAATACCATGTACTTAAAACAATATCCAACATACCACAAATGCTTACATTTGTAAAAGGAGATCAGNGTTTGGTGTTTGTTGTTTGTTGTAAAATTCTTATTTTATTTCATACTGCTTCAATGACATTGGTTCTTGTTTCTGGCTGTCCCTTTGAGAGGACCAAGTAGACACCTCTTCAATAACAGTGTGTTTATTTGTGGACAGTGAATATAACATTGATCTGCCCATTATCATTACGATCATGATCATATAAGTCAATTAATGCCAGCCACTTCCTTAGCACAGTGCAACACAGTCACTATCTGAAGAACTGTAGACTAATTGCAGTCTTGTCTAGTGAGGTTATTATATTGTGGTATCATTTGTTTGTTTGTTTTATATAAAGCTGTGTGGATGTACAACACAGTTAGGCAACTGCATTTTTTGTTTTTATTAAAAAAATTATTTTCATGTCTACATGGAGAAACTCCTGGAACTTCGACTTGTGGTGGGGTGTGGGTTGGGTTGTGACAAACGGCTTTTCAGGGATCTGAATGTCTCAGTTTTTAAAGGGGGAAAATGAACTGCTTTTAATAAGCGAGACCCTTAGCCTGTGTATCACTTTTAAGTGCTTAGATTAATAGCTAGTACAAAGTAGGGTATTTGTGGAAAGAAACAAGTACATTATCCAGGCAAAAGATAATATTGGAAAAGAATATGTTTGTGGATTAAGTTCCAATAGTGAGACTAGAGAAGAAAAATCTTTCTTATTTAGGAGAAATTGGACAGATTCATTTTCAAAATCTTCTTTAATTTCCTTTCCAAAGAAGAAAGCAGTGCCCTGAAAACCACAATGGCACCCTCACAGGGTATCGTGGCCTGGTCTCTTGTTTCTTTCTCCATTCTACAAAGCTATATGGTGCTCTACTGTGTGTGCTGGGTTTCTAAGCTAGATTTGACCAGCACCTGCATGTACCCCGAGAAGATGAGAAGTCTAAGTATAAGTGTGAAATCAGGAATAAATGGATGCACATACAAACATGTGTGCCTGTTACGCATGTTAGAAACACTGAGGAATGTGAACATATTGAGGTTATTGGAGATGAGATTATGAAGTCAGCAGCAGAGACATTCAAACTGCTCGCTGCTGCATCGCTGCTCCCACTTAGTGACGGCGGAAGTATTGACCTTCCCACATCTTAGCCTCTGGAGTCTCCAGTTCTGCTCAAAAGGCAGAGAGGAAAACATCCACGGGTGTTGCTATATTTTTTAGTTAAAAAGAGAGACTAAAAATTATATGTAAAATAAGGGTGGTTTTCTCCTTTTGGTGTCTCTGAATCAGAAGAGATAACTAGTTCAGAAATCAATAACTGAAACAAACAGAAAATACAGCTTCGTTCTCTTCAAGGAACCAATTATCTATATCCTTGAGAGACTGGCTTCACATAAAAACAATTTGGCCAGAATAAGCAACTAACGGCAAACCTCTGAAGTGTGCTAGGGAATGAACAGTGCTGAGGAACAACAACAGAGGAGCAAGGCCCGAGCAGACACAGCAGGATGTGGCAAATGCTTGGGCCACCTCCATGTTCGGCATTTTACTATTTGCCTGGGAGCTCCTGATAGAGATGCTCTATTGGCCCAGTTAGAGATTGAGCTTGAGTAAGACGTGGGATGCTACAGTATAAGATGACCATAGGTAATTAACATGGAAGTGCTACTGTGCGCCATTTGTCTTAGAAAAGCTGTCCCCTCTACACAGATGCCAGCCCCAATCTCCTCAACCTTCACCTGCCTCCGTCTCCTTGTTACAGTGTCCCAAGCTCTCTTTCCTCCTCCAAGCCAGGAAGATGCTACCTCTTCTTGACTTCAGGAAAATACCATATATTTGTCTATTTGGAGGCTTGCAAACCAAACCTTATTGGTCAAGTTAAGAATGGTTTACATTTTTGAAAGCCTGTTTACAACAACAACCAAGGAGAACAACAAAAGTAGACAGCAATGGAAATCCTACGTACCCTAAAAAGACAAAAATTGTTTATTACCTGGTCTTTTACATTAAAATTTTGCTGACCCAATCCGTGATGTTAGCCATCACCTCGGATTGTGTACCTATTGAGACCCTAATTTTTTGCTGATGGGAGCGTTCTTTGGGTCAATGCTGTAATCCCAGTATTTTGCACATTGAACACATGAGGACAGTCAACAAGTGTTCACTGGATGAAGGAATGAATTATCTTAGTAAAAATCTTTTTTAATATTTTATTCATTATTTTTATTATTTTATGTCTATTTGCCTGCATAGCTGTAAGTGCACCCGTGTGTAACAGTGCCAACAGAGGTCAGAAGAGGGCGTCAGAGCCCCTGGACTGGAGTTACAGACAGTTGTTGCTGCCATGTGGGTAGTGGAATTGAACTCTGGTCCTCTGACAAGAAGCGCCAGTTTGG
Source organism: Rhizomys pruinosus (assembly GCA_009823505.1). NCBI lineage: Eukaryota > Metazoa > Chordata > Mammalia > Rodentia > Spalacidae > Rhizomys > Rhizomys pruinosus. The sequence goes on from VZQC01012422.1 coordinate 641,288, forward strand.
TTGGGTTTTTTGTTTTGTTTTGGTTTTTTGTTTTTGGTCTTTTTGACATCAGGGTCTCCCTTGTAGCCCAGCTGTCTGGAACCACTCTGTAGAGCAGGCTGGCCTTGAACTCACAGGCTCCTCCTGCCTCTGCCTCCAAGTGCTAGGATTAAAGGCGTGCGCCACCACGCCCAGCTTCAGCCAGTGCTCTTAACCACTGAGCCATCTCTCCAGCCCCTTAGCAAACCTCTTAAACATAAGAGATAATCTTCCTTGAATACCATGTACTTAAAACAATATCCAACATACCACAAATGCTTACATTTGTAAAAGGAGTCAGTCAGTCACTTAATCAACAACTCAGTCATCTATTACTATCTGAGCAACAGAAACATTACAGCCTTTTTGTCTCTGAAATTCTGAACTGTATTGGGTTTGTTGACTATGCAGAAGATCTACAAATGGCATTCAATTTGAAGATGAGGTTTTGATAAAAGCTATCCAAAGCATGAAATTCCATTTGAAATCAGGGGAAAGGGAGTATTTTATCATTATGATATAATTATGACTGAAGCATCTTCTGGGATTTCCTTGGAAGGGATTATCCGAAGTTTTGCTTTCAATTGTGGTGACAAAACACTCTGACCGACACCAACTGGCGAGGCACCGGTTTATTCAGCTTACATCTCCTGGGCACAGTCCTCACTTAGGAGCCCAAGGCAGGAATTCAGTGCAGGGACCTGGATGCAGGAACTGAAGCAAGGCCATGGAAGGAATGCTGTTCACGGCTTGCTCCCGACGCATGCACAGCCTGCCTTTTTTATGGTACACAACCAACCTGCCCAGGGTGGAACCTCATTGTGGCCGGGCCCTCCCACACTGCCCGGCCATCAAGACAATGCTCCATGGATGTGGCCAACAGGCCAATCCCATGGAGCCAATTCCCCACTTGAGGCTCCCTCAACCCAGTGTTGTGTTCAAGTTGACACAAAGCTGTCTAGCACAATTGACCCTTGTCAAACTTGACACACAAAAAACATCACTATTAAACCACCACCTTTCAGTTCTTATCCCCAAAGTATGATTGTTAACATTAATCACAACTAAGACAGTACACCCTTAAAAGCCACACAGTTCTTAAAATGTCCCAAACACTTAAAATTTCAAACGTATGTTTTAAAAGTCTCTTAAACTGTGGGCTGCTTTCTGTAAAATCCAAAGCAAGTACTCTGTCTTATTTCAAAGGGGAAGAATCAGGCACCCTCAAACAAAACATAAGTCCAGCAAAGTAGCTCTAGGCTGGACACCTGGGATTCCACTCATGATCTTCTGGGCTCCAAAGGTTTTGGCAGCTCCCCTCTCTGGACTCTGCCGTCTGTGGCACACAGTTCACCTCGAAGGTCCAGTCCAACTACATTTACACCTGCTGTGCTCTTGGTGGTCGTCCCACATCCCATGGTCTGGCCACCTCCAAAAAAAGCTGGGGTCGCCACTGAAATGAGGCAGCAACCTCACCCAATGGCTCTTCTGACCTCTCCTGGGCAAAGCCTCAGATTCTCCCACGACCCCTGCAATCCTGGGGGTCTTCACTGCAACTGAGGAGCACTTCCACAATGGTTTTCCTGACCTCTCACAGTGCCAAGCCTCAGCTGCTCTTTGTGACCCCTTCAAATTTCCACACCAGAACCATATAGAGTCTCTTACACACTACCAAATCATGCTTCTGGCTTGAGATGGAGGCTCAGGCCCCTTCTGGAACACAGCTTCTGTGTACTGACCCTGAAGAAATTCTTCCAGAAGTCTTTCACCACAGTGATGCGGGTCTCTTGTTACTTACAGCTGATTTTTCAGCCCAGATAACCAGCATTCAATTGTCCCAGTACAACAAAGATTTCCCTTCAGGTTCTGGTCTCTTGTTCTACTTACAGCTGATTCTCAGCCCCCGTCCGACCAGAACCCACAGATTACAAAGTCCTGATGATCTCTGCTTCCCTCTGAAACTAGAAAAACTTCACAAGCCAGGCATCCAACATCTACAACTTTCTCAGCAAAACTGTTCCAAATTACACAGCAAACCAATTCTTTAGGCTCATGAGTCTTGTCCCAGCCCAACCCCCAATGTTTCCCAAATTTGCCTCCACAATCCTTCCCACAAACACCAAGGTCAGGTCTATCACAAGCAATACCCCACTCCTGGTTCCAATTTCTATTTCTAGTTGTCTTCCATTGCTGTGAACAAACACTCGAACAACAACCAACTTGGGGAGGAAATGGTTTATTCAGCTTAACATCTCCTGGGTTCACAGTTGGTCAGGGAGCCCAAGGCAAGGAACTCAGGGCAGGGAACCTGGAGGCGGAGCTGAAGCACAGACCATACATGGCGGCTTGTGTTCACTGACTTGCTCAACTGCTCACGACCAGCCTGACTTCTTATATAGTACACAACAAACTGCCCAGGGTGGCCCCACTCAATGTGGGCTGGGCCTCCCACACGCTTGAACTAAGACAAACTCCACAGATGTGGCCACAGGCCCAATCCACTGGAGCCAATTCCCCAATTGAGGTTCCCTCACCCCAGGTGTGTCACGCTTCACTAAGGCTATCCAGCACAAGAATCAAAAATGTATTTATAAAGCACAAATCTAGGAGCTGGAGAGATGGCCCATCGGTTAAGAGCCACTTGCTGCTCTGAAAGAGGACCTGGTTTGGTTCCAGGCACTAGATGTGGGAAGGTCAATACTTCCGCCTCACTAAGTGGGAGCAGCGAGCAGTTTGATAGCTGCTGACTTCATAATCTCTTACAATAAACATCAAATATGTTCACATTCTCAGTGTTTCTAACATGCGTAACAGGCACACATGTTTGTATGTGCATCCATGTATTCCTTGATTAACTTTCAGCTTCTCTGGGTACATACTAGGTGCTGGTCCATATCTAGCTTAGAACCCAGCACACAGTAGGAGCACCATAGCTTTGTAGAATGGAGAAAGAAACAAGAGACCAGGCCACGATACCCTGTGAGGTGGCCAGTGTGGTTTTCAGGGCACTGCTTTCTTCTTTGGAAATGAAATTAAAGAAGATTTTGAAAATGAATCTGTCCAATTTCTCCTAAATAAGAAAGATTTTTCTTCTCTAGTCTCACTATTGGAACTTAATCCACAAACATGATTCTTTTCCAATATTATCTTTTGCCTGGATAATGTACTTGTTTCTTTCCACAAATACCCTACTTTGTACTAGCTATTAATCTAAGCACTTAAAAGTGATTAGCAGGCTAAGGGTCTCGCTTATTAAAAGCAGTTCATTTTCCCCCTTTAAAAACTGAGACATTCAGATCCCTGAATAAGCTCGTTTGTCACCAACCCCCCAACAAGTCTTCCAGGAGTTCTCCATGTAGGACATGAATAATTTTTTTTAAACAAAAAATGCAGTTGCTAACTGTGTTGTACATCCACACAGCTTTATAAAACAAAGCAAATGATTACCATCAATTATAATAACCTCACTAGACAAGACTGCAATTAGTCTACAGTTCTTCAGATAGTGACTGTGTTGCACTGTGCTGAGGAAGATGGCTGGCATTAATTGACTTATCATGATCAGTAATGATAGATGGGGCAGATGGCAATGTGATTATTCACTGTCAACAAAATAAACACATGCTGTATTGAAAGAAGTGTCTACTTGAGTCCTCTCAAAGGACAGCCAGAAACAGAGACCAAGGGTGGCATTGAAGGCAGTATGAAATAAAAATAAGAAGTTACACCACAGGGTGATAAACATTTGTATTTATGGAGGCTAACCTTCAGTGGAATCTGACTAGAGGAAATTTCTACCAGAAAATTATAGATTGTGTAAAATGTAGTTATTATAAGGGATGTTAAAGCTACTAGTTCATCTGTTTGTTAGGAGGCATTCAGAGCTTAATAATTCTGGCAATGGGAATTCACCGTTTTCAGAAGCAAACCCATTTTCTTGATGGAGAGATCCCACTGCTAGACCGTGTATTTAGCTCAACACCTTCTTTAAGTAGTTTATACCTATTGGCCCTAAGTCTTTTCCCCCATGATACATAGAAAGTGTTAACTTCTTCTTGCTCACTAGAGCCATTTAAATATCTCCAAAGCCAATTCTGTGTCCAGTGATCATCATATAACGTTATTTTGGAACCTCCCAAATGCTGCTCTGTTGCCTTGAAACCCACACCAGTTTGTTTCTAGATTATTCACACTGAAGGGCTTGGGAAAAAATGTGATAAAACTAGTGTGATCTGCCCAGAGACTGCCCGTGTGTGTGTGTGTGTGTGTGTGTGTGTGTGTGTGTGTACCTGCTGATTGGGAAGTTGCTCCCCAAGTGTTATCAGTCTACATAGCATCCCAGCTGGATACAATTTCTGAGATACAATTACCATTGGGTTCCTCTATTCCCCTTTTGCACAATAATGTGGTATTAAGTTTTCACTGCTTAAAAAACTGGAATAAAGCAGGTAAAGCTTGTTCTGAAATTGACATAGTGGTTGCTCATCAGTATCTCTTGGGGAGAAGTTTTATACCTTCACCTATCTGGAATTACTCTCTGAGATATTACTCTCTGAGATGCTGATTTATCTGGTCTGGGGAGGACTAAATATTTTGACAGTAACCTTCAAATAACCTTGTTATTTCTTATTTGCCATTTAACTTCACGTATTTTGTTTTTTGGTCCTTTTGAGACAAGGTCTTCCTGTAGTCCCAGCTGGTGCGACTCCCTATGTAGACTGGGTTGGCCTTGAACTTAAAAAGATCCACCTGCCTCTGCCTCCCGAGTGCTGAATTAAAGGCGTGCACCACCATGCCAGGGCTTAACTCTACTCTTTAATGAATGCTTTCTGCATTGAGAAGAGTTAATAATGTATTACTCAGAGAGTGCTTTACCATCAAAATGTTTTGAGAGCTGTTATTTATTTATTTATTTATTTATTTCTGAGGTAGGGTCTTGCTGTGTAGCCCAGGACGGCTTCAAACTCATGATAATTTCGCTTCTCTCTCCTGAGTGCTGGAATTGTACCATGTCTGGCTTTCTGGGAATTTTTTAAAATTTTATTTATTTATTTTATTTTTTTATTTCCAATTAACTTAGACATATTACCGTTTTTGTTAAAAACCTTTAAACCCATGTTGTTTAATATAGACATTTTTACTTTTACTAAGTCCTAAAATACTATGTAATTTGCAGATAGAGTTTAGGCAAAATTTATGTGTATGAATGTACAGTCTGCATGTAGGTTTGTGCACCCGTGTCGTGCAATGCCGCGGAGGTCAGAAGAGGGTGTCGGATTCCCCTGGAACTGGAGTTAAAGATGGTTCTCAGCTGCCTTGTGGGTGCTGGGGATTGAACCTGGGTCCTCTGCAAGAGCAGTCGGCGCTCTTAACTGCTAAGCCATCTCTCCAGCCCTCAGCTTTCCGGGAATTTTTTAATGTAAATTCTTTGAAGCACTTAATCGCTGTGGGCTGTGGAAAATTAATGCCCTAAGAGATTAAATTATTATGAATCCCTTTTTTTAAGAGGCACTCAAAAAATTTAAGTTGCTCAGGTACAATTTGTAAATCACCCTAATTAAACACTGAAGTAACAGGTGACATGTTAAGAGTGCCGACCGCTCTTGCAGAGGACCCGGGTTCGATCCCCAGCACCCACATGGCAGCCGAGAACCGTCTGAAACTCCAATTCCAGGAGAACTCCAGTTCTGGGGGAATCCAAGACCCTCTTCTGACCTCCGCGGCATTGCATGACACGGGTGCACAAACTTGCATGCAGACAGTGCATTCATACACATACAGAAATAAATAAAATTAAAAAAAATTAAAAAAAGAGTTCTGCAATATACAGATCTTAGCCTATTAACTATCTGTATTTTTCTTTTTTTAACATTTTAAAAAATTTATTTATTATTTTTTATGTGTATAAGTGTACTGTCTGCATGTAGGTTGGTGCACCTGTGTTGTGCAATGCCATGGAGGTCAGAAGAGGGCATTGGATTCCCCTGGAACTGGAGTTAAAGACGGTTCTTAGCCACCATGTGGGTTCTGGGAATCGAACCCGGGTCCTCTGCAAGAGCAGCTGGAGCTCTTAACTGCTGAACCATCTCTCCAGCCCCAACTATCTGTATTTTTCACCCATTCATTTAAACCACTAAAGTCTTTCTGCTTGGGGACACTCGTGATAAGCATTGGAATACGACAGTACAGAAAGGGAGAAGAAACAACAACCAACAAATAAATGGGCAAGTAAGTCAACAGATAAAATAATAACAAACCTTAAAAGTAACCTGTATTATCAAAAGAAGAAGAATTCAGTGTTCTGCTGAATATTCTGTAACTGAGACTAGCCTACGCAGTTACTCTAGAGTTATATTTTCTCCTGCTCTTGTCACACTCCCTGCTGGTTTCTAGTTCAAGATCTGCAGCCCCTGGGAAAACTTTCTATTATCTGCTTGCCTTTAACAGACATCCTAATCAATCCCAATTTAGTAGAGGCTCTTACTGATGTTCAACCCCATTGTCCATGCAGCCATTACTAATAGATCACAGATAAAGTACTAGGTGAACTCTACACAGCTTCTCTAACACACAGTGCCCTGACATGCCTTGAGGCCTTTTCTCAACCAATCCCTCATTTCCTGTTTTATCCTTTTTTTATTTTATTTTTTTATTTTTTTTTTATAAAACCCATCAACTGAGTGCTCCTTACATCTGGGGTCTCACTAAAAATTTAAAATATCTTTGAGAGGTGTCTAAATTGTGCCTTAGAAGGATCAAATAACATCCCAAGATAACATAGTGTGTATCAAAGCAAGGGTTACAGATTCAGGTCCTTTGACTCCAAAGCTTATGCTTTTTAAAATTATTCTCCATTGCTTCTCTCCACAGCCCAGTTCAAAGGGCACCTCCTCTGTGAAGCATCTCCTGACCCCTTCAAGTGAAATGTGTCATTTCTTCCTTTGAGGCTGCCAAGGCCTTTGTACATCTCCATTACAGCATGACATTATACTTTAATGATTTGAATATAGTCCTCTCTGAGCTCCTCTGGGGCAAGAGCTCTTTTTTTCTTTTCCTTTTTTTTAAAAATCCTTGTATCCCTGGTAACTAGCAAGGTCTAGGGTAGACTCTTAGTCAATGTATTTTAAATGCATATCAAAATCTGGCTAACGGATTCTTTCAACTTGTCAGTCTGACAGTGTATGGCCTTAGCTCATTGAAAACATGCCAGATTTAACCATGACTTTGATTAGAAAAGTAAAAAAGCCCTTATAAGTTGCATATTTCTGTAATTTCACAGCTTTCTTGACATCAGTTATTGTGGACTCTTACTAGAAACCTACTAAACGGTGTTTATTATATGAGAACCCCTGACCTTTAATTTATGAATCCACAAGTATAAAGGAGAAAACAGGTCAAATGTCATATCATAGATGAAATCTGGTTAAACAGTAGCTCTTATCTGATAACTGAAACTGTGGCTAAAAGCACCGCTTTGATTTTTATCCTGGTACCATACGGTTACATTCAACATTAATGGTGCGACCCAAGGAGTTTCCATTCTACAGAATTTTAGGGAAGCTACTTAATTCTATGACATTTTTTAACAGTATATTGCACTTGTAGGCAAATAAAACCCATTTTATCTGAAGAGAAGCTATGCTAGCATACAGGATGCATGAGAGGCAGAAGTGGAGAGGGATATAAAAGGTGAGGTCTTGGGGGTTAAATGATGCTCTAGAGGCATATCAGGACCTGAATCCCAAGAGACATGCCCTAGTGCTTTAGAAGGAAATACTGTTTCTTCCCAGCCTTTCCTGGAAAACTGAAAAAGACATGCCAACATGCCAACATGCAAAAGACACACGGAGAAAGGAGGCATGGACATCCTCCTTCCACAGATAAGGGTGTTCTTTCTATCTGTTGTTCCACTTTGGATAGAAACAGTCATGAAATCATATAGGTTGGCCTTAAATCTTAGTACTCTGACAGAGCCGCGTACCTCCCCTGAGAAGTCCTGTCCATTGAGGAGATGCTCAGACCCTTGGCTGTCCTCACTTCCAAAATGTAGCCGGATCTCCTCCAGCCGGTGGCTGTAAGTCATGGGCCCTCCTGATATGTTGACCAGGTGCTCCTTGTCCAGGCGAAGGGACACATGTCTTCCAGTGTTGTACATGGTCCCACTGACCTGTAAGGCAATGGTTAACAGGTCAAGCAAGGCTTTCCTTCCGTTTCTCCCAAAACCTAGAGAGGTACATAGTGGATCAATGTCCTTTGCATCCTCTGATGGCAACACACGAGGTTAACTCCATGTATGGAGAAGGTCATGACAGCCCCCCTCAGAGGGCTTTCCTGTCTTACCTGACTTCTAGGTATTTTCTGTGAAGCATAAACCACATTATCCTTTAGGGACTTTTGGTAGGAACCCAAGGGAAAATTTTCACCAATTATGACTGCTAACTTTGTAGTGACACCCTATAAAAACTATATTTTCCCTTTCCTTATAATTGTAAGGTAGAGATGCCATAAAAATTCAAAATCTCATGTATAAGAAATAGGAGAAAACAATTATCTGGGCATAGATGACAAGAAATCTAGATGACAAGGAAGCCACAATGAATGACCAGGAGCCAAGCCTCAGTGGGAGGCTGTCTGGATGTTTCTGTTAGATCCCTCCCCTCTCCCTGTTACAGACACTACACAGAAAGAGTGCAGATCTTTCCTCAGAGAGACCATAGCCTCGGTGCTAATCTAAAGAAATTCATAGCAGGGTCCTGTTTCTCAGATTTCCATTTTCTCCTCATTACCAATTCCATCTCACTTTAGTTCCTTCAGACTGCTACTGCTGTTGCTTACTGTTCTTTCTCCTTCTAACTCTTTTCTTTAGACCCGATACTTGGCTTCATTTTCTGGGCTACAACCTTAGTACGTCTTCACAAATAACTCTAACATTTTTTCCATCTAAGATTCTGTTTTCTTACTTTCTTGGGTTAGCTCTGGGAGCTTAAGGAAGACTTGGAAGGAATCTAGACGGGTTACTTCTGGATTATCAGATACTGAGTTACTTGAATTTTCATCTTGTTTACTCTGATCCTTTGGGCCACGTTTCTCAGCACCATGTAATCTCTCTCTCTCTCTCTCTCTCTCTCTCTCTCTCTCTCTCAGAGAATCTTCTTATGTAGCCCAAGCTGGTCTCAAACCCCCAATCCTCTGGCCTCACCTTCCTAAGTACTGGGATCACCACCACACCCAACTTCGTGGAACTTCTGATTACGTCATTAGACCTTGTCTTCCAATATCTGCTCTGTAGCACTAACCTCTGCTGCCCTTCCACCTTTCTGACCATGGTCTTGTGAGTGCTCAGTTGGTTTAGCTCTTAGTTTGCTCCCTATGTCAGACAGTAGTACCCAGCAAAGATTTGGTTAACTCATTGTTACTGTAAGGTGGAGCCTGTGTGAGGCAGATAGCCAAAGGAAGGAGGAAGTGAGAGAAATAGGAAGAGTAAGCGAGTGAGCAAGCGAATGAGACAATCACTGAGTTCCACACACCTTCGCATGTCTAGGCTCCAGTTCCTTTGGGACCCCTGAGCTGTACTTTTGCAGATATCATATTGACAAATTTCTTTTTCTTAAGTTGACTGTGCCACATGGTCCATGTGAAAGCCATCGCTCTTGTTCTCCAGTCACGAGTACATGGATAGTTAATTACTATGACATAAGAATTCATTTCTCTTTTGGGATCCCAGCTTGGAACTTTCCTTGTGATGTAATTGTTTGAGATTGGCTTGTTTATTTAATGGCTTCTACCATTAAATAAAATTATTGTTTTCTAATTATTAAGGTAATGCACAGACATTATCTACAGACAATTTTAAAATTAACCAATGATTACCATTAATATTTTTTTGTATATAAAGTTCGGATACTTGCTGGGCATGGTGGCGCATGCCTTTAATCTTAGCACTCGGAGGCAGAGGCAGGTGGATCTTTGTGAGTTCAAGGCCAGCCTGGTCTACAGAGTGAGTTCCAGGACAGCTGGGGCTATAGGGAGACTCTTTCTTGAAAAGACAAAAAAAAAATAAAGTTTGGACACTCATAAATACAATTTTGATCATTATATATATGCATATATATATATATATATACATACATAAGTCATTTTCACATTCACATATGTGTATCTGGCTTATTATACGTTCTTTTTACTACACAACTATTCGTATGTCCTGATCTGTTCTTCTATGATATCACTTTGGAAAGGCTGCATAATACTCCATGCTAAAAATATATAGTTTATCATGGAACCTTTACATTTCCTTTACTACATTACATATCCATATGGATACATGTTTTACTAATCCAGGGGTATTGCATTAAGCAAATTTGGATCCAATAAAGTATGGATTCTGATGGCATTTCCTATGCTCTGCTATGGAGAATGGAACTTGCAGAGCAGAACTGAATCTCTGTAATTCTCAAATGTCAGTAGGGACAGAATCATGAGACACAATCATGCAGCATTGCTGGGTATCTGTGGTATGGAACACTCTATCAAAACTACTCTAAGTTCTTACAACATGATGCTTTGCACCACTGAGATCCCCCAGTTCCAGAAATCCATTTCTCTGCATTATGTAATGTGAACTATTCAAATAATAGAGTGTGAAGATTGCTAGAAGTATGTTTAAAATAATCATAATCTCAAAGACACTTTTTTCCTATTGAAGCAACACAGGCCCCATGCTCATTAGCACTTCCCCCAGTACTTAGAGAACACACTGACACTCAGCAGGTGGGAGAATCAAGGGCCCTGAAGTCAGAAGGTTCTCGGTTTGCTTCTTGTCAGCTCTGTAACTTGGGACAATTGACTGAATTTCTTGAAACTTCAGTTTTCTTAACTATAAAACAGACATAAAATTTTCCTCATGAAAAACAAAACAAAAATAATAAAAAAGCCGTAAGCCATCTTTGAAACAAATAGGAAGTCGACAGAACCTTCTCCTAGTAAATAATTGCTTTAAATATAAATGAAGTTTGTTTATATGAGGGGCATAAAATTGTGACAATCAGAGAGGCAGAGACTGGAGTAGAGATTTCAGAGGCTGGGGTCAGGGAGGAAGAAAGGGGCATTTAGTATTTAGTGGATAGGAAGTTTCAATTTTTCAACATCAAACACTTAGGAGGTGAATGGGGTGAAGGCTATGCAGTAACTGAATGTATTTATTACTGCTTAACTTAAACATTTTAGATGGTATGTTTTATATTATATGTGTTTTACCCAACAAAATGGAAAAATAATTCCTCCATGAGGTTGTTGTATTGAGTAAACAATGTTCACACAGATCAAACATCTTTGTTCTTCCCTTCTTTCCTTTGGCTGTTAGATGGATGTCTTGCTGATGTGAAGGATCTTCCTTGAGCACCTCCCCTCCACCCATGTTCACCACCTTCCAGATCCTGATGGAATACAATGGTGCATGTGAAATGTCACTCAGCTTCTGCTTTGGGGTGATCCACTTACCTCTTAGTCAGGACTTTAATGTGCCAGATCTACAGGGCGCATTCAGATACATTTTGATGGCTCAAAACCAAAATGCAAGTAGGAGAATTAAAAAAAAAAATCCCTGTGCCTTTTTGGTCTCTTTATCCTCTATTCTATAAAATGTGACCGTTCATTTGCTCACTCATTCATTAATTCATTCCTCATTCATTCATTCATTCATTCATTCAATCAATCACCCATTTCTTCATCACCCATTCATTTAGACAGGCTGTTGCTCAGGTGTTCTATATTCCCTGACTGTGCTAGGAGCTTGGGATAGTGTGGGGAACACACTTCCTGTCTTCATGGAGTTCACACTTCCAGAGATCTGCGTGTGGGCAGGAAGGTGTGGGAATACCCAACATCTACCATTGCATTGTTACAATTAGCTGAAACATCTCCTTATCTCCACTCTTTCCCTAGACTTTGAAATAACATTAATTTGTATTAATCATAAAATGATGTGTAGCCAGGGTATGGTTTGCTGCACTTTAATTTAAAAATAAAGGCTTGACAACATTATGTATGATATCTAAATCTAATGGTACATCTGCACTATAGTAATTAACATTGCAGCAGTGCCATTGTATCATTAATGCTAATTACTGTGTTTCCAGTGAACTGCTTTGGTGCACAGCACGTTGGAAAAACTGGTATTTATGCAGACCACGAAAGAGAGGTGAGTGGAGAAGTCAAAGCTATGGGGGGGTTATCCTGGTTGCCTCTGAGGCCCTTCGCCACTGTGTGTGTGTGTGTGTGTGTGTGTGTGTGTGTGGTGTGTTGAGAATTTTACAAAGGAGTGAAGTCAGGGAGGTTGGAGAGGGTTCTGTGACTTGTTCAGAATTGCACAGCTGGCAATTCCGGTGGCAAACCAAGGACCAGTAATCTTGACACTAGCAGAGACAAGGGTCTTAGCTCATTGTAGATGAGATCTAGGAAGAGGGTTTTCATTTATTCTACACTCTGTAGAGGAAGGTCTTAGATAGTTGTGGAGGTAACAGAATTCATAGAGGACTCAACCTGAGCACTAGGCTGACAAAGTTCATCCTGGGAGAAGAATGTTTTTTCCCCAAGTGCAAACAATTATGCTTAGACTAGTTGGAGCTACATGTATTAAAGAAAGCAAGATGTATATGCCTATCGAGATTCTGTATCAATACATATTACTGATAACTTGAGATCATGTAAAAACAATTTTTTTCTTTGCAAAGCAAGACCAAATAAAAAAACTAAAAAATTAAAGTAAAGCAAAACCCCAAACAAACACCAACCCCACTAAATTCATTTTATAAAATCGGATGCCCTTGAATGGGAAACACAGTTCTGGTCAAGTAGTTAATAATCTGTCAGGACTTCTTGTTAGTGAGTTCATTTCTTAGTTCATTCTGTGGACACCATTCTATTAGATGGAAATAAATTTGGCCAGCGCATTTTGGAAAGTCAGCCATTAGAGCTGTTGATAGTAGATGGCATCTTGATTTGAACCCTTACTTGGTGTCAGAGGGGGTGCTAAATTCTGAACACAAATTTCCTCTTTTCAATCCTCTCAATTTCTTTCTCCCCAAATCCAGCCCCACTTTAGGTGTAATCCTTAGGCCTGTGTCTTTTGCTTCCCCTTGAGCAGGAATGGCAGCGTCCCGTGGACCTGTCTGCCTTCCTTCTCTGGTACTTTCCTATTCTGAGATAGTCATCCATGAGTAAACAGGGCCAGCCTGTGATTTTAACTACTGGGAATGGCTAGGTTGTTAATAATTATTAGCTGACACACATATAATAGTGTGATAGTACAGTCTTTTCTTCAAAAAGTGGGTTGATAACTATGGAAAGCAGTGTGGAGAACCCTTAAAAGACTCAAAATGAGCCTACCACCTTACCCAGCCATACCACTTCTGGGAATATATCCATCAGACTCTTCCTACCGCAGAGATACATGCACAGCCATGTTTATTGCAGCTCTCTTCACAATAGCGAAGAGCTGGAACCAACCCAAGTGCCCCTCAACTGACGAGTGGATAGAGAAAATGTGGTACATCTACACAATGGAGTTCTATAGAAAGATGACATCATGAAATTTGCAGGTAAATGGATGGAACTAGAAGATTTTATGCTAAGTGAAGTAACACATTCCCAGAAAAACAAAAGACAAATGGTATCCCTCATCTGTGGATGCTAGTACCAAGTACCTAGTTGTAAGACAAACTGAGCAACATTAATGTTATATTCCTCATGATCTAAAGATAACTGTGCTCTTGCATTGTGAATCCCTATACAGGTTCTAGACCTGACCTAACATTTATTTTCAGACCTTGGGTTTTTGGTATATGCTGGAGGGTACATGTGCACCTTTTAGAGTAATATGGGATTAAAATGGAAAGATGCGAATCAAGAAATACGATATGGAAATAACACACAGCTTGTTTCCAAAGGATACAATTTTAATATAGGTGCAATGTAATAGGCTGGTGCAACTTAGCCTTTCTGAGTGCTTAACGACCATACTTAACACCCATAACAATTTGGCCGAGGGACCTAAGGGATAACTTTGTTCCTTGCCCTCAGAGGTCAACTAAGTCCCAGGGGACATCTCTCTTGAAATGTCTTGAAAATGTGGGTCACCAGTCTTCCTGTTCAGGGAGGTCTTGGAGAGCCTCTAATGGGACTTCAGCCAGTGTCCAGTATATAAAGAGGAAAGTCTGCTCATGCTTTAGAAAAGGAAGCCTGGTCCAGCAAGACTTGATTTTGTTCTTGAGTGGATGGAACTGGTAAATGAAAAGCTGAAAGGAGCAAGGCGATCCCACCCTCTCCCCCCCAAAAAAAACCCAAGAGACCCCTGAGAACCAGATCCTCAACTGACCTTGAGAAAACAAAAACCTTGGTTAATCTGGGCTAACTGTGTGGTCTTAAGCATCCAAAAGGAAAGTACAACCACATATAAATAATCAGTAAGACCAGAGAAACTGTACTACAGACATAGAACTTGAGATCTTAATAAAGAGACAAAAAGAAAAAAGAGAGAGCACTGTTGTTTGGCCTGTCTTCAATTCTTACTGGCAAGTGCATCAACTCTGTGGCTGCCACCACTTTTGGCACTCCTCAAAGACATGAGACACAGCTTTGTAACCTTCCAATATGGACTGAGGACTCATGTCTCTCCAAGAATCTTCCAAACCTTCAATGCCAGATGGGGACTACTGAGATACCCAGCTTGTGGACTAAACAGCTAAGGGGATTTCAGCCTCATCAGAATATAGACTGCCATTGTTGGACTACCTGGGCTGTATCATGGAGGCCAGTGCAGGGGGATCAAGACAAGGTGCATGCTTACTGGACTTCATTTGGGGGACCATGGGAGGGAAAGACCCCAATGTGGAGCAAAAGTGCAGGATGGATGGTTGTTTGGGGTTGCCAAGGAGGAACCTTTGAGCAATTCCTTAAGGAAAACATGACATCTTTTAGGAAAAAAAATCCTCCAATTCAAGTGATATGTGTATGTATGTATATATATATTTATGTGTATATATATATAACTGTGTGTATATGTATATATACTGTAGCAATACAAGTTGTCGAGAACAACAACAAAAGAACTGGAAAAAAAACTTTGGAAAGACTCAGAAAAAGATACAGGACATGTACGGCAGAATGCAGGGACTCGGGTGGGGTGGGGGGCATGGAAAGGGAAGCGATTCTAGATTTGATTGAGAAATGATGTATGACCTATGGAAAAAGTTTAATAACAATAAAAATTTACAAAAAAAGTGGATTGATAATGTAGGACCCCACAATGGCTTGGAGTTCAGGATATTTGAGATTGCTTCCCCCCATACAATATATATTTTTAATTGAATTGTTATGGATTTCATACAGCACATCTTAACCATATTTAGATCCTCTCCCCTAACTGCACCTGATTTCTTATTGTGTTCACTGGGGTTCTCTAGAGAAACAGAGGGGACTTGCTCAGAATCACACAGCCTGCAGTTGGCAAATCAAGGGAGGTCCAGTAAACTTGATTTGAGCAGAAGCAGGTGTTTTAGCTCACTTTGGATAAAAACTAGGTGGGGGAGTTTCATTTCTTCTGCATTCTTCTAATTTCATTTTTCTAAAAAAGAAATTGTGTGATTGTGTTGCTGTGCTGTGTGTGGTGTATTTACTTGTTTGTTAATGTGTGTGTGTGTGTCCATATGGATATGGAAGTTAGAGGTTGACTTCAGGTGTCTTCCTGAAGCATATATGCATATATTAAGAAGTTGGCCCACATGATTATGGGTGGCGGTGATTCCAAAGTCTTCGTGGTCGGCTATCAGGCTGGAGACCAAATGGAAGCTGAGGCTGGAGCCAAGTGCTGAAATTACTAGACTGGAGACCCAGGCAAGTGCTCCATCTGCTGCAAAAGCCCCTTCCACTTGGGAAGGCTGGTCATTTTGGTCTCTTTAGGCCTCACCTTATTGGATGAGGCCTAACATGTTATGCTGAAAAAATTTGCTTTACTCAAGTTCCACTGATTCCTATATTTATCTCATCAGTAACACTTTTATAGAAACATCTATAATAATATTTGATGAAATATTTGGGCAACCTTGTCTAGCCAAATTAGCACATAAATTAACTATCACATTCATCTTCCAGCCCTGTTTACTTTCTTCTTTTCATCTCTTCAAATAGCTTTTAATTTGAGAATCAGACCACATATAACAGGGTGATAGATGTATCCATACATATGTAAGTATGTAAACATCATGTGTATATATTATGTATACATGTATATAAATTATATAATGTATAATGTATGTGTATATACATAAATACTCCATGTGTATTTTTTTTCTTTTTGATACAGGGTCTGCCTGTAAACACACCTGGCCGGGAACTCATTATGTAGAGCTGGCCTTGATCTCATGGAGATCTGCTTGCCTCTGCCTCCTTAGTGCCAGGATTAAAGGCATATACAACCACACTTGGCTAAGATACTATATGTATTTTATACAATGCTACATCATAGAATTTAAAAAGTCAGGTACACTGAAGGCCTACTACCATTCATAGTCACATGAAAATAGACCTGGGACCAAATAATGTACATCTCAATTCAGAACTATGATAACAAAACCATTTAACTTTCCTTGTCATAGTTACGTGAATGACTAGACAGATTTATACTTGAGTAAAAAGGAGATGTCAGATTTATTCTTGTGTAATCCTATTATTATTTGGGGTTTTTATATTTTGTTTAACTTAATTCTTTTCAGATGTGAAAAACTGTGTAAATGTGTTTTTAAAAATGTGTGTGTGTGTGTGTGTGTGTGTGTGTGTTTGTATGTGTATGAAAGGCTAGAGGTTGATTCTAGGTGTCTTTCCTGATCACTCTACTATATATTTATTTAGTTGTTATTTATCTACTTATGCACATATACAATTATTTATTTTGGGGCTGGGGTCCCACTGTTTGCGTGCCCCCATGCACTGAGATTACAGGTCAGCGCCACCACCTGCCGTTTTATGCGGTTCTGACATCTGAACTCAGGTCCTTAGGCTTGTACGGCAAGTACTTTGCCGGCTGAGCTACCTCCCCAGCTGGAGGTATATATATTTTTTTAAAATGCTCAATTCACAAAATAAACATATCAAAGCTCCTTTGGCTTAATGGACACTCTGCTTGCAGAGTTGATGTTTATTACAGGAAGCTAAGCCTGAGTGAAGTTTACCTTTAGAAATTCCAAAAGATTCAGTAGTTGCTTGCTTGATGCGATCCAGGGCTAATGGGGAGTTTTGTTACATTTACTCTCAAGGTAGCTGGCCAGAAACATCCTGTGATTTACTAAAAACTATTTCCCACAGCTTAAATGGAAATGTAGCATTACAAATAGAGTCACTAGAGGAAATGGGATTTCTATTGTGTGAAAGGAAGAGGTAGTCATCTGGCCCGCAGAGGATCAGCTTGCATTCTCAACACAGTTGGCAGTAAGGAGAGATGACCAGCTACTGATTTGGAAGGTTCCCTGTCAGGTGTCACGTTGCTCCCTCTTCCCCACAGAGTCAGGGGCTTGCTGTGTAGCTCAGGTTGGCCTTGTGTTCTTCCTGCCTCCATCTCTCTAGTGCTGAGATTATAGGATGTGATGTCATACTTAGCTATATGGTACTTTTTAGTTCGGGAAACTATGTACGGCCATGCTAAATAATCACTCAAAGGTTAAAAAAAAAAGACCACACAATTCAAGACTTAATGACTCAAAGCTCTTACTTTTCCAGGATCTCAGAAAACAGCTTCAAGGTCATCAGAGAGCGACAACATTTCATTTCTCAGTGACCCTGTAGTTTTTAGAAACTCACTATGGGAAAACATGTTGAATGAAATAAGTCAGACGCAGACAGACAAATACCACATGTTCTCGTGCATTTACAGAAGCCAAGAAGTGGAGTCTGTAGAAGTATAGAACGGACTAGTGGACTCTCGAGGGGGTAGGAGATAGAAAGAAATGAACAGTCAGGGATATAGAAAGAAATGAACAGTCAGGGACAGGGAAGGGTACTGTGAGAAGAGGGAAGAGAGGTGAGGGACCTTTACGAAGAAGAAAGGTTAGTGGACATGGCTGATGCATAGTGTAGACATGTATGCTCAAGCGCAGTGGATGCGGACACCATTAACTTGCAAAATTACCACATGTCAAAATATAAACAATAAAACATCAAATTTATTGATGGTGTTCATGTTAGTTATGTTTCTCATCACTGTGGAAGAAACAGCTGAAGGGAGGAAGGGTTCATTTCTTCTAGTAGCTGCAGAAAGCGCTGGTCCATCTTGGTGGGGAGGTCATGCTGGTGGCTGTGGCAGTAGGAGTGTGTGGCAGAATAGCTGTTCCCATGGTGACCAGTTGGGAAGCAGAAAAAGCAGGATGGCTCCAGGGTGCATATGACTTTGCAAGGCAGGCCCTGGTGACCTGCTTTTCACCCAGTCTGGCCTCATCTCTTGAGGACTCCATAGCCTTCAAACCAGTGCTATTAGCTTGAAAATGAGTGTTCGGACCAGGAGCCTGGGTGTGTGGGTTGGGGGGGGGATTTCAGATTCAAACCATAATGATCTTTTAATTTATTTACCTTTCTGTATAGATTTGGCACATGGACTCCACTGACTGGTCACTAGGAGTGCTGGCTTTTGCACCTACTCAGCAGATTGCCTTTTTACCATGGCTACAAAACACACATGACTATAAACACACTGGCTGGAGGATGCACATGACGTCTCCCATAGCAGCAGTGACTAGTGCAGTTCAGGTAGGGTTCTTTATCTTTTTTGTGTCTACTATCTCATCTAATATTAACACAGACCCGGTGGCTTGTATTCTAGGATGAAGAGGCTCAAATGGGTTAAAAGATTTTACTTAAAGTTTCATAGTAGGAAATCGGAAGAGTCAGAATTCTAGCCCTGGACTATTGGATTCCAAGTGTACAGTTCTTTTTTTTTTTGGTCTTTTCGAGACAGGGTCTCCCTGTAGCCCCAGATGTTCTGGAACTCGCTCTGTAGACCAGGCTGGCCTTGAACTCACAAAGATCTGCCTGCCTCTGCCTCCCAAGTGCTAGGATTAAAGGCATGTGCCACCTCGCCTGGTTACAGTTCTTAAAAGTGAGTCAATCGCAGGTTCACAGAAAGAATTGGTGAGACCACGCAGTCTGTATGTGGGTTCTGTGGTTAGGGATCAAATAAAGCAAAGTGACTTTGACGCAGATGTGTCAGAATGTATATAATTCGTATAGGCATGGGGTAGACAGCTTTGACGGTTTCTAGATCCAGGGAAACAGGGATGAACTTAGTTCCCACTGGCTGGAAATTGAGAGATGGGCAGTGTATGTCGAATGTAAGCTTAGCAAGTGAATGGGTGAGCCCATAATTATAAAGGCCACTCAGTGCCAGGAAGATTTAGTGACAACCTGTCATAAATTAGGTGTCCTTTCTTTGCAACTCAGCTTTCCTATTACACATCTTTGACTGCTCTGCTGAGGTGTGTAATAGTTCTTTGCAATGTAATTAGTGAGCCTAGGAGATTTAAGAACACTGCTTAGTCTGGCTTCCTGCAGAGTCGCCCCATATACCAAGGGACTGATTTGTGAAGGCTGAATGCACAAAGCTGGGGGCCTGCTTGCTTATATGGGCACAAGGAAAGGCGATGTGGCAAAATAACTGGGATCAAATCATGGGCATCACTGCAGTGTAGCGTAGACACAGACTGGCAAAATCAGGGTTGAGTAGAATCTAGAGCTAAAAGGATTTCAGAAATAATAAAGCCCTATAAACTGAGGAACCAAGACATAGAGGACTGAGTGAGTTATCCAAGACAAATAAGTGTCAGACCTAAGTGGGCATCACCCCCACTGACTTTCTTCACTGATCTGGGGAGTCCATTCCCCTTTCTGTGTTTAATATTTATTTTATAAGGCTAGAAACATGGCTCAGTGGTTAGGAGCACTGGTTGCTCTTGCTGAGGACCCAGGTTCGGTTCTCAGTACCCACATGGCAGCTAACAGCTTCCTGTAACTCCGGTTCCAGGGTATCTGACACCCTCTTCTGATATCTTCGAACACTGCATGACACAGGGGCACTTATATCCATGTAGGCAATACACTTATACACATAAAATAAAAATAATAAATAAAATATCACAAAATTATTTTACTTCGTTTATTATTAATTTTTTGAGACAGGGTCTCCTTATAGTCCCAGCTGTCCTGGAACTTGCTATGTAGATCAAGCTGGCCTCAATCTCATGGAGAGATCCACCAGCCTCTGCTTCTTGAGTACTGAGATTGAAGGTGTGTTTCATCATGCCTGGATTTAAATTAGCGTTTTATTAGATTATAAAGAATTAACTTTCATTATAGTATTTTTCAAATAAAATTTATTTTCATTGTTCCTCTTTTTTCCCCCTCCCCCCTGCCCCCACTCATGCCTCCAACCCTCAGGAGGCTGTGCTTTTCACCTTGCCCCTGGCTTCACTTCTCGACCCCTCTCACTTCCTTCTGGTGGCCTCTTACATGGTTACACAGTGTGTATCCACCCTCACATCCTCTTAGCATAAACTGATACAGCCACCATGGAAATCTGCATGGAAGTTCCTCAAAAATTCAATATGGAACTATCAGTAAAAACACAGAACTAACCCAGTTACACCACGGGTTCTATATCCTACTGCAGACGTACTTGCACACCCATGCTTGTTTCTGTATTATTCACAAAAGCAAGGCGATAGAGCCAGCCTAGAAGTCCATCAACAGAAGAGTGGAAAATGAAAACATGGTATATGTACACAATTGAATTTTACTCAATAGTAAAGAAAAACGAAATTAAGAATTTTCGCTGGGCATGGTGGCACATGCCTTTAATCCCAGCACTCAGGAGGCAGAGGCAGGTGGATCTCTGGGAGTTCCAAGGCCAGCCTGGTCTACATACTGAGTTCCAGGACAGCTGCAGCTACAGGGAGGCTCTGTTTCCAAAAAAAAAAGAATTTTCAGAAAAGGAGAGATCTGGAAAGTATTATATTAAGTAAAGTGACATAGACTGAGAGAAACAAAAATTGCAGATTCTTTCTCATAAGTGGATCTTGTTCTGCTTATTTTTCTTTGAAATGATTTCTGCTGAAGCATACCGACTGAGTTTGAAGTAATGGATGCACTAGTGCATGGATGTGTAAAAAGCGTAATCCATGGAAAAATAGAAACAAATCATCGTGACATCTCCTCATGCCTCTGTGCATTTGGGTTGTGAGCTTCGATCAGGGTCTGCCTAGATGCTTTATGTTAGCCAAGTTTCATTGCAATGGTTAGAAATGGAGGGAATTGGAAGTTGAGAAGGTAAAGGGCGTAGAGTTTTAAGAGAGGGTGTTTTTGCAATGGAGCTTTGAAAGAAAGCAGAAGTAAAAGATTTGTAGCTCATGGGCTTCGGGGATTACAAAGGAAGTATCCGAGCTGTGAATAAGAAAATGGAGCCAGACCGGAGTGAACTTCTCCAAGCTGCCATCCATGGAGTTGAGTGGGAGAGCTCAGGTCCTTCCAAGATCTCACTCATCATTCTCAAACCTACAGAGAAGACAGAGTGAGGCTCCTTCCTTAGCGATGCGAAATTTTAACCACTCTCACTTTCCATCTGAGTGAGCCTGCTTTTGGTCTGTGAAAGGACTAGGATTCTTTAATCAACACTGGACAAATGGGTGAAATGCTTACATATAATCCTTATTATATCAGTTCTATTGTTACAAAATCCAGACATGGTTTATGGTAATACTGACTGAATAGGGAATAACTTCTTTGAGAACTATAGGGATACGAGGTAGCCCCAGTGCGGCCAAGCCCTCTTGATCGTAGTCTGGTGTTGATGAAAGGGTAAATGGAGAATAGATACATAAGATATTGCTGGCACACTGATGTATGGGGTAAGTGATGAGAGGCTCCCTATCCCTGTGGTCCTCAAGGGGACCATGGGCTGGCAGCCAGCATTAGACAGAGCATGCTCTTGTCACACATAGTTGTTGGCAATAAAGCCCTCATTTGCACTTCTGCCCTGCCCAAACCCTGAGCATGGAGGGAGAACTCAGAGAGGTCTTGAATGAGTTTTTCCATTATAGTTATGGTATATGAGTCCCCACATACAAACCTTATATACTTCTTTTGTATCGAGCCATCATTGCCAATCAGTGATTTTATTCATGTCTTATGGTTATTGAACTAACAGTATTATAACTAAGAGTTAAATTCAGTACTTTATCTTTTATTCTGCTTAGATGTTTTATGAACATTTAAAATTTCTGTACCAAACCCACATTACCTTCCCATTGGATAGTCCATGTTCACAAGGTTCATGAGTTAAAGAGCCAGAGTTGTTGTTGTTGCTGTTATTGTTGTTTTTCTGTGCAGCCAGTTCATGTAGAGGGCAGGCACTGAGAAGCCTCACCCTCAGATCACGGCTCCAAGAGCCAGAGTTTAATGCAGACTGATTTCATAGTGGAAAGCTTTCTGTGTCACTATGCCTCTCCTCAACCTCTGGTCTTCAGTGTTGGTTTATGGTTCAGTTCTCTAATTGGATTTACGAGGAGTAAAACTTGTTTACACCTTAGCCCATTAGCACACTGAGAGCCTGCAGGGCTCTTGCCAAGTCCCTCGCAGCTAGATGTCTGCATTTAATTTTTTGACTCCCTAGTAAGAGGCTGGAGTCCCGTGAGAAGGAAGAGAAGAAATGGACCAAGATGGTGCTAGTTGACTGACAACAGACTGCCTCCAATGAGAGTATTTGTTTCTCTGTCCCATTTGCCCAAATCAAGATTGAGTTCAGCACATTCATTTTCAGTGTGTGTATGTATTTTTAGAAGTGTATTTTAACATATAAAGTATATTTATTTAATATATAATTGCATATTATAGACCCGTAATGTACAATATTCAGGGTAGAGTTAATACACTTACAAATTTTAAGTTTTAAATTTCTGCTGTGTCGTTAGTGCCTGAAAAATGCTAAATTTGTATTTGTTAAATAAAAACTGACCAGATTTTGCTTGGAGCTTCATCCGGGCGCCAAGCTGCACTGCCACTCTGAATGTGATGGCTTCCTCTTCCTCTTCTCTTGATATATATATTTAAACTGAATCAGACAGATATTAAATGGTAGGAGGTGGGAACATAGCAGTATAGAGCAATTTCCGTTATCCCCTCTCCATGCCTTAAGGGAGTGCTTTAATAATTATAAAGATATAGTTCCTTCTAGATGTACGTCGAGAACTATACATCGATTCATCTTTGGGCCACTAGTTTTCTCTAAACTGTGAAAATCCAAGGTTAGGTCACTTTAATTAACATATTAAAACTTGTCTTCAAAAGGTTATTTCTAGTGTAATGTCATTTAATTCAATCCCCCATTCACAGAGCTTCAGGCTAGTAACTCCAGAGCTCTAGTTATTTCATTTGCAAAGAAGAAAATGCCTCTTCAAGGGAGTCTGTGGAATACAGTGTGTGTAGCTTGCTTTCTTAACATTCTCCCATGTGCACATCACCAGTCCCATTAGTCAGATGTTAGAATCCTTGATGCAAGTTTTAAAAAAGAAATTAGAAATAGCACATGCATGGAGGCATAGTTATCTGGCAAATCCCATGGCTCCTTTATCTCTTCATGGTTTGAAAGTTAATTATTTGACATTTATCTCCTATGGTATTATGGTTTGCATTTGAAATGTCCCCCTAGTAGGCTCATGTGTTGAGGCTTGGTTCCAATGACTAAGAAGTGATTGGGTCTTGAAGGCTCTGGTCTAATCAATGGATTAATTCTTTGTTGCATTCATAAAGTGATAGCATTATGTATGGGCCATGGGTGTCTAGTTGGAGGAAGTAGATCCCTGGGACAGGTTCTGGAAGACATAATGTTCTCTCTCTCTTTCTCTCTCTCTCTCTCTCTCTCTCTCTCTCTCTCTCTCTCTCTTTCTCTCTCTCTCTCCTTCCCTCAGTGCCTCCCTTTTTCCCTCCCCTCTGGCTATCATAAGGTGAACATCTTTGCTGTAACGTATCCTTCCACCGCATTGTGGCTTCTACTACCATTGACCATGGACTCAAACCTCGGAGACCAGAGCCAAATTAAATCTTTCCTCTTATACACTGGGAAATTTATCGTTGACAAGAAGTCTGATTGGCATACCTGATGTCTTTGACTCTGTGGACTCTTGCTCACGAGGAGCAGCTAGGTTTTAGACTGTTCTTTCAAGTAGGCCGGGTGGTCAGCACAAATAAGTGTGACAGGAAAGTATGTGACAATAGGGAGTGGTGGAAACTGGGGGTAGAGTGGAAGCTTGGTGTGGAGACCGGGATGATCTAGTTTGAGAGCAAGTCGAGCTTGAGACTTTGCATCCCAGAATGCTGTCTCAGGTAAGGGGAGAAGCTGAAACAGTATCTTACAAATCCTGCCAGGCAGAACACTGACTGCATGGCTGATAATGAGCAAGCAGCTGGGTAAGGGGCTCTAAGGTTCCTTGTTCTGGGAAAGACATCTTGGTTAACAGCCTTCAGTTATTATTTGCTCTAAACAGGTCGTTTGTATAAAGCCTTTCCTGACTTCTCTGTAAAATGGTCACATGCCTTGTCTTTTTCTTTTTCTTAAATTTATTTGTACCTTTTTTTGTTGTCTTTTTGAGACAGGGTCTCCCTATAGCCCCAGCTGGCCTGGAACTCACTCTGTAGATCAGGCTGGCCTTGAACTTACAGAGATCTGCCTGCCTTTGCCTCCAAAGTGCTAGGATTAAAGGCAAGCGCCACCATGCCTGGCTTAAAGGCGGTTTTTAGCTGCCATGGGGGTGCTGGGAATTGAACCTAGGTCTTCTGCAAGAGCAGTCGATGCTCTTAACCACTGAGCCATCTCTCCAGCCCCATGACTCATCTTTTCAAACTTTCTCTTGGAATATTGCTTCTGTGTGGGCAAATGGCTGCCAACCTTTTGTCTCTACAAACCCGAGTCCTTGCGCTGCGTGCGCTTGCGCGGGTGGGGGGATAAGCTGTACTTCTCTTATCGATAGACCAGAGGTACTGGAAGTGAATGTGTTCAAACTGTGCTGATTTGACCTCAGCTTTGGTGGGGGGGGCACTTTTCAATGGTTAGTGGACACCTCCACAGTTTGGGAATGTTGTGTCTTATCTTTTAGGTGGCTCTGACATACGGGCCACTGAGAGATGGAAGAAAAGGGAGGCTGGAAAGAGCCCAGGGACGGCAAGGACAGGGAAGCATGATACACATTCCAGTATCATTTTATTTCATTTTAAAAGTAAGCCAAGGGGCTGGAGAGGTGGCTCAGTGGTTAAGAGCACTGGCTTCTCTGGAAAAGGACCTAGGTTTGATTTCCAGTACCCACAGGATGGTTAACAACATCTGT
Organism: Rhizomys pruinosus; assembly: GCA_009823505.1. Classification (NCBI taxonomy): domain Eukaryota; kingdom Metazoa; phylum Chordata; class Mammalia; order Rodentia; family Spalacidae; genus Rhizomys; species Rhizomys pruinosus. Next base: position 666,718 of record VZQC01012422.1, read on the forward strand.
AACTCCAGTTCCAGGGGATCAGAAGCCTTCTTCTGACCCCTGTGGGCATTGCATGACACAAGTGCACTTACATACACAGGGCATACATTCATGCACATAAAATAAAAATAATAAATCAAATAATACAAAAATAAGCCAAACAATTTAGAAATGAGATCCTGTGGAGACCTTACACATGATGGTACACCACGGGCTAGGGTACAAGGTCATATTTTTGGTGGAGAAGCTGGTGACAGAATCCAAAAGAGCTATAGCTACAACTTTAAATTCTCTAGTGGCCATTAACAAAACAAGACAAAATAAAACTGTAACATTAATATTAGGAATATATTTCTTCTAATTCAATATATCCCAAATATTATTTCAACATAAAATCAATTTTAAAATTACTAGCAATATATTTTGCAGCCGTTTTTTCCCCTAAGTCTTGGAAGTTTAAATTTTTTTTTTTGAGACAGGTTCTCCCTGAAGCCCCTTCTGACCTGGAACTCATTATGTAGGCCAGGTTGGCCTTGTTCTCATAGAGATCTGCTTGCCTCTGCCTCCTGAGTGCTGGCCTTAAAGGTGTGAGCTACCTTGCCTGGTTCAAATGTGCCTTTTACACTACAAAGCACATCACAGTTTAGACTCACCATACATTACATACAGCCAGCCCTCCTTATCTAAGGCTTCTGAATTTGAGGATTTAACCAATCAAAGATTAACTGTATTAAAAAAATCAAAACCAAACTCTACATCTATGTTGAACAGACACAGACATTTTTCCTTATCAACATTTCATAACAGAGGATGACAACTATTGACATAGTAGTTCGTTGTGCAGGTCTTATAAATAACCTCGAGAAGACTTGAGGTATGTGGGAGGGTGTATGCAGATTATACGCAAATATGAGACCTTTTGATATTGGGGATTTGAGTGTTGGTGAGTTTCGCATCTGAGAGTAGTCTTCAAACAAATCCTGCAAGGTCTGCTGGCACATGAGTATACTCTATAGCTAAATGAGGTTAGGGACCGTCATAGTGAAAAAGGTAGCCTGGCCCATCTTCCTTCTGAATCTGCTCTCCCTAGGCAAGTAGAACTAAAGTGGGCCAGTTGGTCAGCTGCTGAGGTTACCAGACTATGAGGACCACCAACCATTCTAGGAATAAATTAATATTTTGATGCCAAGAGTTTATATACGTTCCCACTCAAGTAGATAGTTTTTAATGTGTTGAGCTTTTAAATGTTTTGTGTGTGATTTATATGGCAGTTTACATGGAGCAGGCATACGCGAAGTATCCCGGGAGCATATAGTGAGAATCTACCATCTTTGAAACCCAGTAATGCGTGGCCTACTGCTATTTACTTGGAATACATAATCAGTCCCATTACATAAATTATGAACCTTTTAATATTCCTTCTCAGAAGCTGCTTGCGTCTGAAAATCATTACATGAACTGAAAAGATCAATGACATAAAAGTGGAAAGCCTTTTGCTCACAGGTGTATTTACTGGGGGATCATGAAAGAATTCCCAGGTGTTTTTGCTTCCTCCGCCTCCCTGCAAGATCACATGGGTTCTGTTCGAGTCTTGAAGGTCAAGCATTTATTCTATGCTCACCAAAGCTATTAGTCTTGTCAGTTAATGATTGTGCATATGATATTTCCTTTTGCTGTCTAGTTTTCACACATTTGTAATGCCCAGTGGCTCTGGAAGTTAATGAACTATTCACAGTCCAAATCCAAACAGGGCTCTACCTTGATGTACCTGCAGTTTTGATTTTCTTTGCATGCATTAAACAGTGTGTATGTTCACATGTGGATGGGTGAATGTGTGTATATGTGAGAGTGCGTGTACTTGTGTACATGGCTGTGGAGAACCAAATTTGAATTCTCCCTCAATCCATGTCCATTCTATTTCTTGAGGCAGAGTCTCTCATTGAACTTGGAACTCACCAGTTTCAGCTTATCTAGCTAGCCATCTTGTCCTGGTGACCTTGTCTCTGCTTCAGAAATGCTGGGATTATAGGTACCTGTACCTGCTATTTATTTATTTATTTATTTATTATTTATTTATTTATTTATGTGTATGAGTGTACTGTCTGCATGTAGGTTGGTGCACCCATGTTGTGCAGTGCTGCGGAGGTCAGAAGAGGGCGTTGGATTTCCCTGGAACTGGAGTTAAAGATGGTTCTTAGCCGCAATGTGGGTGCTGGAAATCCAACCCGGGTCCTCTGCAAGAGCAATCAGTGCTTTTAATCCCTGAGCCATCTTTGCCCCGGACCTGCTCAGCTTTTAAAACCTGTTTATTTTACAGATATATGGATTGAACCCAAGGCTTCATGCATGTTAGTTAAGCACGATATTCACTAAGTTACATCCTCCAACCATACAACTGGATTTTCAGTGTGGATTCTGTGGATCAAAATTCCTGTCCTCACATTTGTGTCGTAAGCACTTACCCACTGAGCCAACTCCCCAGCCTGGATTTTAACCAGACTTTTAACCAGAGAGGTGTGGCTTTGTAAAAAAGAAACTGATATCTAGGAATAACATGCATCCTTTTTAGAAGTAAGCAACCGAGCAAATTGCATTTTCCGGTGAGAGTCCCATCGAGAGGTAGTTGTGTTACTAACACGCGAATGCTGCACATCAGTATATAGCTCTATATGCCCATCATTGTGTATACATAAGCAGTTTGTTCTGAGCCACTAATCTAAGAAGCAGGGTTTTTCATTATTACCATTCGATGAAGAAACTGATGCTCAGTGAGAGCAAACAGACTACAAAACTACAAGGGTCAGAGACAGTGTTTGCAGAAGTCTGTTTGGGGGGAACCACAGTCATTTCCCAGAGAAGAGAATACTTGAAGTGAGTCTTGGAATCGGGTAAGATGTGGAAACCCAGAGGTATCTAGAAGAGGGAAGATGTAGGTGCCGGAAAAGGAAGGCATACCTAAAGGGTATATAATACTCCAGCGACTGCTCCGGCTTGTTGGAGTATTGTGACGAAAGCAATCCTGGCCTGGTTGCATAGGTTACCTGGGACCGCAGATACAGGATGCCTGCAGGTGACAGTCTGTATTTCCCTCTATCCACTTGCTTATTTTCCACCCATGCCTGAGAAGTAGGTAGGATCACTCTTTTTGTTAATAAGGAAACAGAGGCTAAATAAGTTGCCTAGGTCACATAGCTAGTAAGAAAAGGATGGAAAATTTGGATGCCTGTTTGTCCAGCTTTTTCTACTGCAACGTGAGATAAATCACATTAGCAAAGAACACCTTTCCCAAAGAATAATTTCCCATTGCAATGCTCTGTACAACTACACTGAGTTGTTACACTTAAAAATATTAGCCGGGCGTGGTGGCACACGCCTTTAATCCTAGCACTTGGGAGGCAGAGGCAGGCGTATCTTTGTGAGTTCAAGGCCAGCCTGGTCTACAGAGTGAGTTCCAGGACAGCTGGGACTACAGGGAGACCCTTTCTCGAAAAGACCAAAATAAGTAAATAAATAACTAAATAAATAAATAAATTATATTAATTTGTTTTTCATTTTAGTGTATGAATGTATTGCCTACATGTGTGTAAGTGCACCCATGTCATGCAGTGCCTGGCAAAGGTCAGAAGAAGGTGTTAAATTCCTCTGAAACTGGAGTTATGGATGGTTGTTAGCTGCCATGTGGGTGCTGGGGATTGAACCCAGGTTCCTCTGCAAGAACAGCCAGTGCTTTTAATCACTGAGCCATCTCTCTAGACCCTGGTTGTGACACTCCTCATCCTGTCCTGTAATGTTCACTCCCTTCCCACTCTACCCCTGATAACCTTCTTGTCCCCCTTCCCCAGCTGTTGCTGAATAGCAATAAAATCTAAAAATCCACAACCAAGTAAGGCCCAAAGACATGCTTAAGTAGCTGACCAGAGTAGCTAGAATTTCACCTTCAGGGTGAGCAGACACACATAGCAATAACCAAGATTCCAGAGATCTGCGGATTTATTTATTTATTTATTTACTTTTGTGCAAGTGATATTTCATATGATGGTTTCAAAGCAGTACTTGCCACTTTCAGTCTGTGCCTTTCATAGAGTAAAATGCCTGTTGAGGAAAGGTTGGGGGATGTGGACTGTGGGATGGGCTTTTAGTTTTGTTGTTGCTGTCTACATATCTTAAAATCTGCTCTCTGGGTATCCAACAGGGAAGAGCAAATGGCACTCTTTAATTTTGTCCTTGACAAAAGTATTGAGTGAAGTGATTTGTACAATTGACCAAGCTGATACTGGAAGAGCGTGTTCACCAGATGGATTAGAACCAATTAAAGACAATTCTACGCTCCTGTTTCCTAGCTGCAGAAGACATCCATGAACCCAGGGGGCTGAAAAGAAATAAGCCAACCCAATTCTATGTAGCCATTCTCTGTTATCATCGCATTAGTCCCTTTCAAAGAACTCTTCCATTTCTATTTGGTGAGGTGATGTCATGCAGTTTCTGCCTTCTCATTATATAATTTTCTTTCTTTAAACATCCATGAACTTAAAATGTCAGTTGATTTCACATAGACACACAGACACACAGACACACAGACACACAGACACACACAGACACACAGACACACAGAGACACACAGACACACAGACACACACACACACACACACACACACACACACACACACACACCCTAGAGGAATTCTTTTGTCTTTTGATTCCCTTCCTACTTCAAAGTATTTATTTTTATTTTATGTGTATGGGTGTTTTGTCTGCATGTATGTAAGTGCACCCACATTGTGCAATGCTTGTAGAGGCCAGAAGAGGGCTTCAGATCCTCTGGAACTGGAAGTTTGGACAGTTGTTAGCTGCCATGTATGTGCTGGGAACTGATCCTGGGTCCTTTGTAAGAGCAACTGGTGTTCTTAACCATTGAGCTATCTCTCCAGTCTTGTAGTTAACATTTTAACTACTCCACCTCCTAAAGTCTTCTGTATTTTGCCCTCTGTCTCCACAGTTGTTCTTTTGTCTTATTAAATCTTTTCATCTTAGGCCATCTTTTCCTTCAATATCTAGTGCCTTATTTTCTCAAATATCAGATGCTATAGATAACAAAAATGAAGCATGCTCCTCCATGTAAAAAACAATCCTACTGATAATATAATCTCATGCCATTATTTGAAGAAATCATCCTCCAAAGATGTGAAAATATGAAAAGAAAATGCATCCTAGGTAGAGGCAGGCGGATCTTTGTGAGTTCAAGGCCAGCCTGGTCTACAGAGTGAGTTCCAGGACAGCTGGGGCTACAGGGAGAACTTGTCTTGAAAACGCCAAAAATAATAATAATAATAAAAAAAGAAAATGCATCCTAAAGTCGATGGTTCACAGCATCTCGATACTTGTCTTCTAATGGCGTGCCATGCTTTTGTAGCACACGACAGGCTCTTGGCCAGTCAAGATGCATCTTTCTTTCCTTTATTTAAATGTCCTTTCTCATCCTTCTGGATCACTTTCTCCAGGTCCGTTGAACTCCACAGACTGACTGTCCCATGTTCTAATAGCACTCTGATCTCGCTCATGTGTAAAAGCACATCAAAACTGACTTACAATTACTTTCACAGGCTTTCTGACTACAAGGACCAGGAAGAATTGATGAGCATGCTGTGAGTTTGGTTCACGTCAGTCAGTATCTGTCTGACCTGGGCAAGTCCTCAGTGAAGAATTTTGCCCCGTGTAAAGGAATTGTGTGAGACATGTAGGTTCTGAAGGCAGCCACTAGAGGGCAGTGTAGAATCATCCCAGCAGCAGATGGCTTCTCCCCAAGAATCTAGGTTGCAGAGGTGAAAGAAACCCGGGCTCCTGTGGACAAACTGGCCGAGAGCCTGGAACCTGCATTGCTCCAAGGGCACAGTACTGTTCTGCAGAACCTACCTTGAGGATGCTACTTGCGTTTCGTATTTCTTGCCAGCCTAGCCACTCGGTGCTTTGGGAAGCTACGTCTCAGCAAGGTCTTTATTAGGAGTCAAAAGCTCTTCCCAGATTCCCACCCTAGGCACAAGAGGATGGAGTCCACAAACAGGAGAAGAAATATCTCCTTAACATCCGCGTTCTCCTTTCTAACAAAGGCAGGTGCATTCGAAGGGCCTATGATATAATTGCTCCACTTTGAAAACAACAGGTAGCAGCATCAATATTTGATTTTTAAAAAGGTTGTGTGAACAGTTTAAAATATTAAAGATGAAGGCAAAGACTTAGATCATCTTTTCATCTTCACAGTTGAAGCATTTTAAAAGAAAAACGGTGCTAATGAGCAGACTACGCCCGTGTGCCCATCAAACAGAATTTGGAGGCAAGAGAACAGAAATCATTTGGGGAGGTGTGGGGAGGGCTGGGAGGCAGTGTCTGCACCAGAGAAGTTTTCTGGTCATTATCTCCGTAATGAGGGGAAAATAAAGCAACTGCCAGAGTAACTTTCTTCCATCCCATCGAGGGCTGATGAGTTCTTTCAATGACTGGTCTGGGACAGGCTCAGAGAAACCTCATAAATTAACTCTCCAACTTCCTGGCTAATGAGCCCAATATGTCAATTTCCAGTGATCAAAATGATGCAATTCGATAAAGCACAGTTCATTTTGTAAGGAAATATACTTCTAATAGGGAGATCCGGAGGGTCACAGTCCGAATTATGGGCCAGTGGAATTAGAGGCGTGGGGCTGCACTTACTGTCAGGAGATGCCCCATGGGGTTTGTGTGGCAGACACCGTCTTTCAGGGACAATAAATTCCTTCATTATAGTTCCATTACTGCATTAACGCAGCGATGTCTGATTTACTTGTAACCAAGAAGGCTGGTTATTCCTGAAACTTGGTATTTAATGCTAATGAGAGCTTGCAAGGGAGGCAACATTCTCTCTCTCTCTGTCTCTCTCTCTCTTTCTCTCGTGTGTGTGTGTGTGTGTGTGTGTGTGTGTGTGTGTGTGTCTTTGATACAGCCTATCTGGAAGGAACATTAGAAACCTGGCAGGGCACTTGGGTATGTGCAGAATGCTGAAATGGCTCAAGGCAGACAGACAGATGGATATCTGGAAGAGTTAGCAGTGGATAGTAGACAGCTGTAGAGCCAAGAGTAAATTACAACCAAAGAGAGAAGCTGAGATGATTACTAGCTATACAGTGCCAAGTGTGGGGTCCCATCAACAGCAGGGAGCCCTGTTGGTGAGGCAAACACGGGACTATTGTGCAAGGAAAGGCCTTAGGACCTAGGCTTTTTTCTGTGTAGTGTTGAGCAGGCTAGACTATAGTTTCCTTAAGTGACATTCAATTTTCTGGGCAATACATCTACTGGTAGAGACATGAGGAGATAAATGAATATACCAGTTTGCTTATTTTTTTAAATAGTTTTTTTTTCTGACAGTAGACATGTAAAAAATACCTTAAAATTGGAATCCTTTACTTTGAAGCAAATTTCAATCTGTAATAGAACTTACTTAGGAAAGTAAAGTTGCCATTATTTTGAGTAACTTGGACATTAGTTTGTGAAAAGATTTTCCCATGAATCAGAGCATGTGAAATGACAATATGCTAACTTGGAAATGATTACTTAAGGTGAGGAATGGGTTGCATAGAGCTTAACTCCTTACCTGGGGGGGGGTAGGTGGGCTCTGACAGTTAAGAGTTGATGAGGCTTAAAAGTTTGCTCTATCCTTGAAAGGAGACTCCTGCATGTCCAGAAGCTGCAGAAGGTAATGGCATGCATTCCCATTTAAAAAAATGTTCTTCTTTTTTTAAATAAACTATTATACACTGAGCATTTTAATTCAAGTACATTTTATATGTTATATCAGTTAATCCTCATAATAATTGTATAGAGAGGGCTTCATTATTTCTCTTATTACATTTATTTATTTATTCATTTATTTATTTATGCATTCACATGCATGTGTGAGTGTGTAGGTCAGAGAACACTGTGGGAGTTTGTTGTCTCCCTCCCCTTTGTGTGTCCCAGGGATCAAACTTAGGCCTTCATTCTTGGCAGCAGGCACCTTTACCTGCTGAGCCAACTCGCTGGCCCATTAGGTCTATTTTGGGAGGTGTGGAAACAGAGAGGGTTTGGGAGGTCAACAGGTTAATCACAGGCACAGCTAACACAGAGATCAGGTGCTCTGTGATCATACCTTTGGGTGGATTTCATATTTCACAATTTTTTAATACTTCATTTTTTGTCCTCAGTGACCTGTGGAATTAAATCACTTGAAACTGAAAATTAAATTTTATATTTTGGAACAATTTTAGGTTTGCAGAAAAGTTGCAAAGACATTATCATAGAGTGTACTGGGACATCTTTCACACAGTCCCTCCTAATGTTGACATCTTCCATAAACATTATTTGTTTGTCAAACTAAGAAATTAAAATTCCTATGTTGACCTAGAGTCCTCTGGGAATATACTACAGAGATACTTGCACATCTGTGCTTATTGCTACATTATTCACAATAACCAAGACTGGAAGCAGCCCGGTTGCCCATCAATAGATGAATTAGTAAAGAAAATGTGATCCATATACACAATGGAATTCTATTCAGCTGTAAACAAAAATAAAAACATGACATTTGTAGTAAGATAGAATTGGAAATCATTATGTTAAATGAAAACAGCCAGATTCAGCAAGACAAATACCACATGTATTCTCTTGCATGCAGTCTAGATGTGTGTGTGTGTGTGTGTGTGTGTGTGTATTATGGAACTAGACAGATGATTATGAAAGAGTTAGAGTAAGAGAACTTAAGGGGGAGGGAAGCACAGGGCAGTGGAAGGCATGTGACCTGAAAGCAGAGGATACTGTCAGGAGGAAGCTGCCTAGCAAGAAGCACCTTTAAGGAGAATAAGTTGGCTTTAGTTTAAGAGGATGCAGCCCATCATGGTGGAAAATGCAAGACTGCAGGAGTGTGGAGTGCCTGGCCAATGCAGTCAGGAAGCAGATCAAGGACAGGAAGTGGGGCGAGGCTAAGGAACCTCAAGGCCCTTCCCCAGTGATCCACTTCTAGCAAGGACTCATATCAAAGCTCGTTCCAGCTGGGGATCAAGTAATTGGATACCTGAGTCTATGAGAGACATGTTAAACCACAACAGAAGGGAGCCACTCAGACAGGTGCAGGGGGATGGGAGGAAGCTTGTGGAATAGGAGGATGAATTAGAAAAAAGCATGATGACACTTGCATAGGAAATCACCACAATGAAACCCTTTACTTTGTATGTTAACTTAAAAATTAACAAAAATTCCCAGACTCAGAAGAACAAGTGATGTACATTCTCATTTTGGATCTGAGCTTCAGATCCTTAGATGTGAGTATGTATCCTGATATTATCTCAGGAGGGAGGAAAATGGAAAGTAACCAAAAGGAAATATGGCATTTAATAAGCTACTGGAAAATATACATATAGGAGAATTGTGAGTGTACATGTATAGCTGACGGCTATATAACAAAAATCACAGTACCAGGTATGGGAAACCTCCCTTTACATTGTTGGTCAGAGTAGTCCACGACATTCCCCGAATAATACAGGTTACTGCCACAGCCCTCGATTGCCTCCTAGAACTTGAAGCTAAGACCTGATTGCTAAAGACACAACATACTTTGGACACAGGACTTGGAGCAATTGAGTTGGAACTGACCTAGAAGCTTCTTTCCTGAAGGTTAGCTCACATAGTGTCTATCAGAAGATACTATACAAGTTGCCAAGCATCCCAGGCATAAAGCCTATGAACCACAAAAATGACTGGCCTAACAGACTATCTCTGTTGGTGCAGTCGGGCATGTTTATCTTGGAGATAATAACTTTCTATTTGGACTAGGCCCACTCAATAGGAGGGAAATTGTGTAGGGTACTGTAAACATAGGTACACATGGCTGAAGAGGTCATAGACCCTAAAGAAGCACCTAATTCTGTCACCTCTCTTGACCAGTGTAATTTCTTATGAATGTATTATTGTATTTATAGACAAGTGCACCTCTCACCACTAACCAAAGAAACTTCTTTTTGCAACATATGAAGATCATTACAAAGTTCCATAACTAGTCAAATGCAGAGAATAAATGACTGGGAGGTGCCCAGCCCTAAGTGACACATCTACAATGGAACATCTACACCTGAGGCTCAAGGAACACCATGGGGGGTGGTGGTGGGGTGTAAAAGCCAGAGAGGTAAGACACCTACTGATACTCAGTGCATTCTAGACATGATAGGGAAGCTATCTCAACGAACTCTCTGCAGTGTGGTAGACCAGTGAGCTCTGCATAGTGACATTACCAGTTGACATGCCAAGGTGGGTCAGGGAATGTCACGTGGTCCCAGCTCAAGATGAAGAGCTGTAAGCAATCAATGGATGCTGGGGAAGGGAGAATCCATTTTCTCCAGGGTCTAGCTCCCTGAGGGTTTTCTAATCCCAAATGGACAGCCCTAAACACAGGTACAAATGGACAACACTAAATGAATTCAGTGCATTATATATATTTATATTTATTTATTTATTTTTAAATTATTTATTTATTTTATTTTCATATGTGTATGAGTGTACTGTCTGCATGCAGGTTTGTGCACCTGTGTCGTGCAATGCCTTGGAGGTCAGAAGAGAGTGTCGGATTCCCCTGGAACTGGAGTTAAAGACAGTTTTCAGCCACCATGTGGGTGCTGGGGATCGAACCTGGGTCTTCTGCAAGAGCAGTCAGCACTCTTAACCACTAGGCTATCTCTCCAGCCCCGAATGTTTATATTTATAGATGTATGTCTGCATATGTAACAATAATAATCAAAGAAAACAAGAAATTAATAGAAAGTGGGGGTATAGGAGGAGTTGGTGGGGGACCGGGGGATGGAAGTGGTGCAGAGATTCTTATGTAGGAAACCCTCAAAAATAAAAACTAAAAATGAAACAAAAATGAAATTAATACTGGTATATCACTATCAACTAAACTGTAGGTTTTCCACTATGTCCTTTCTCTGTTTCAGGATCCAAGCTGGGATAGGACATCCCATTTAAAGACTGTCAGTTTTAACCCATTTATTTGCTCTAATTCAAATGGGAAAAGTTGAGGTAGGGTTAAAATGTAAGGGCCATATTTATCTTTTTTGTTTTTGTTTTTTGTTTTTTTTTGGTCAAAAGCCACATAAAGTTATTCCAGGTTTCTGTTTGCTCATTTTGGATCTGCTTTTGTAGAAACAGTTTTAAAAGTCATTGTACATGACAGTTTCATTTTGGCTCAGAATCTTGGCTTGTTTGTACACTGGCCATGAGGGTTTGGGATTGAGATTTGGTTTTCGAAAGCGATGCTCTATCATTGTCTTCTGTCGAGGACAGGAAATTTCACATCAACATTGGGCTTTAGTATTCACTGCGCCAAATATTCCTGGTTTCCACAATTGCCAATAAATAAGACATTCCATCATCTTTAAGTCATGAAATCCTTTGATAAATTGAATTTCATAAAATATTGCTCTATTGATCTTTGTGCTCAAGTTTCAATAAGGCCGGCCAGCCAGAATTGCCGGCTGGGACTTTCTCAAGGAGGATGTTGTGTGCTGACATGAGAATGGGCATTTATGAGGCCAGGATCCTTCACACTGAATTTCAGTTCCTGACACTACATCAAGTCCAAACAAAGTACAATGACCTCGTCTCCATCACTGAGGCTTTAACTTTATAGTAGAATTTCATTAATGTTAAAGAATTTGCAGGGAACCCTGAGGGTACACTGTGAGTCACACACTCTCATCACACTGAGTATGTGACCTGTGCTAATGCCCCCTTTGCCCCAGAACAAGACAAAAATCAATCTCCTCCCCAAACTCAGTTTTTGGGAGAGCCTTTCCTAGAAAGGAAAGTGCTAAGGCTGGAAAGTGACAGTATGTCACAAAAAGGGCCAACATCTGAGAACGGTGGTTCTTCTCCAGTCCGGTTTCCACAGGGCTGGCCTTGAAGTAGGCTATGATGATACTGTGCTTCTTCAAAAAATTTCAAAAACAAATAACATTTTCATACTTTCATCATGACAACATGTCTTGAATGCCACCTGTTCTTCCCATGTGTTAAGGCAATCTAGTAAGAAAATAGCTTTTGGATGATTAATATTTAGCCTATTTATAGTTTTTTTTTTATAAATGAGTGGACAGCATCTATTGAGGGTCTGTGGCAAGCTTGTGGGAGAGGACAGCCAAAAGCAGGGTTTGGTCATCATTAACCACAATGGTCACTCATATTCCTTAAGCAGATGTGATGTTTCAGAGGAGAAAGAGGAACAGGCTGGAGACTGAGAAATATATATATACACGTGTGTGTGTGTGTGTGTGTGTGTGTGTGTGTGTGTAATTCAATGCTATGATAGAGATTTGCAAAGGGTACTGTGAAATATATGAAAGAGGTTTGTGACTTACAGTGTGTGTGTGTGTGGGGGGGGTCATTGAGGTGGAAAAAGGTGCTTAAGAGAGTTTCCAGGAGGAAGATGAAACCCAATCTCAGTCCAGCAGCTTTGGCCGACATCAGCCATATGGAACAGGGGAGTGTGCAGCTCATCTGCCTCATGTGAGCTCAATTATGAGAGCAACACAATGCACCAAGGAAACACTCCTAATCATCCTACTGCTGCAACTGGACTGGGAAGGAAGAGCGTTTGCTGTAATGAGTAAGTTAAACAATGTCTCCTGGGCCTTCACTGGTATATCCTGAAACCGTTGATCAAGGATAATTGATTGCTCTGCCTCAGACAGGTAAGGCGGGGCATACATACAGCAGATAAAACATGGTCTATGGTGGGCAGGGTACCAGCAAACTACTTGTAGGCAATGATTAATTGGGTGAAGGACGAGGGGCAGGTTGCAGAGATGGGGGTTTACTTGTACTTAAAAGCGGCTATATCCGATGTCAGTCTGAGACCATGAAGCTGTTACTATGGATATTTTTAAAGGGCAATTGGAGGATCTGATGCCGGAAGGCAAGACAGGAGATATTTTGGAGGCTTCTTTGCACATCTTAGAGTATATATCCTTCTTATTCTTTTACAGGTTGCAAGCAAACTCTTTTAAAATAGCTCTTGAAATTTATTATTATTATTTTTTTCTAAAGCTACTTGGGAGCACCTGTCTGGGTTTAATGCATAAGGATGAACAATAGCTACATATTGTAAAATGTCTTTGCCCCCAGAACAAAAAGCTTTCAATGCATGGCTTCCATGTGTTGCTCGAAATCTTAGTTACCCACAGAGAACAGCAAGCTACACACTGAGTCTTTAACATCCCGAGTTCCTTTCCACATATGGCAGAACATAAAACAATCCTAAAATAATGAAAGCAAAGGCACATGATAGGCTCCACCCTACTTGAAAGGTCACAAAACAGTAGAACACTAATGCTTATATTTGCTTTATGGCCCTGAATGTTTCATAGGCGCTAGACTCTGCACTGAGTACAGTATCTCCCAGGATCAACAGTGGTTCTGTGAGCTGCAGTCTGACTGGTATTACATTTACTGTATTGAGTGAAAAACCAAGGCTCAGAGTGGACAACGGATCCATGCACGATCACAGAGCTTGCAGGTGATGAAACCTGGTCACTAAACTAGGTTTGTCTCATGCAAAGCTTTCTTATGTTATTACTACCATAAAGTCAGTACAGGGAGTTGTCCTATGCCATGCATCCAGCACATGCTCTACCATGGCTGTAGTGTGTTTTGGTGACCTTTGGCATTCCATGGAACTCAGCAGTCATATACTTGGATGGCTCTGAGACTCCATCTTTTTCCTTTGTGTCATGAGTGACTGTCCTACCATGTTACAGCCTTGTCCCCTCAGTGTTCCTAAGTTTTAGAAGGTGGAAGATAACCAGGCTAAGTTTTTCACAGTTCATTTAGCAAAATGAGAATGACTATACATTGTGTGGCAACATCTTCTTAGGTCCTGTGTCCTGGAATAGCGCAAATAAGAGAGAAAACCACAGAGGTGGCATTGAGCCCGTGTGGACTGGTGAGTGTCCTCCAATCCTCTGACAGACATCTCTCCAGTGGGAGCAGGCACTGCATTTAACCAAAGATGACAGAGTGTCTTGTCTCAGAATTAGGGCTTGATTTGCATGTTGGTAGGGGCACATAAAGACCTAGTCTTCCCTTTACTCTCTTTTCTGTGTCGTTCTCAGCACTGTGCCATATTTTCTTCATCTGTATAAAGAGGAAAGTGGTGCCCCTTGCTTGGTTGTAAGATCAAATTACTTATAATAACGCATGTAAAGATGCTAAGAACAATGTGTGGTGTGAAGTGATTACTTGGAGAACACTAGGCACTAGTATTTCCTTGCTTCTGTTATATTACTTCTGATACTATGATGCCAACACACCAGTGGATCAACAGTCATCTTATGGGGCTGCTTAGACCACATTTACTTTACAGATATGAAAGCATAATACATAAAAGTGAGTATAAATAAGTAAATAAATATTAAAAGAAATGTAAAAATACTAGAGCTTGCTTATTGTTTTATGATAGAAACATTGAATGATATTAGGGCAAAAACTGGTATAAAATAAGGCTTTCAATACTTGGTTTGATACATGTGCCTAACCTTTCCTGTTTCTGTAATTTAGGTAGCTAGAATATGAGCTGAATGCTGGAGGGAATTCACAAATGGAAGAGAGAGAGAGAGAGAGAGAGAGAGAGAGAGAGAGAGAGAGAGTAAGGTGGGAAGGGGAAAAAGATAAAAGGTAATTTTTTTTACTCTGTCCTCTAACAGGCACATAATTTAATTCTTGTAACTGTCATGAGAGATAGTGATGTCATGCATTTTTTATATCGAGGAAAGTGAGACTTAAAGAGGCTTAAGCAACTTGGTGAAGTCACAGAATGGAATGGAATTTTATTTAATTATTATTATTATTATTATTATTTTTTTTTTTTTCGTCTTTTTGAGACAGGGTCTCCCTGTAGCCCCAGCTGGCCTGGAACTCACTCTGTAGACCAGGCTGGCCTTGAACTCACAGAGATCCACCTGCCTCTGCCTCCCGAATGCTAGGATTATGTGGAATGGAATTTTAATCGCAGAAACTGTAGTCTAACGTCCATGGTTTTTCTACCTCACCATTACCAACAGAATATATCGTCTACCTTCTCTCCTCTGAACTCTTGGAGCCCTTGACCATGCCACGATTTCTACACCTAACAAAAAGGAATCTGTGCTGCATTTTTGTCAAATTGGCTGGTCCTTCACAGTGGCAGGTCAGGGTCTGAGTCTCATTCGGGTTTCTCACCTGCCTAATACAATGCCTTGTACCACGTAAGTGCTGAATGGCTGGCGAGAGACCATAATATGCAAAACTGGTCAGAAACAACGGCTATCCTAAGCAAAGGCTGCTAGCAGGGAGACCCTCTAGAGTCCAGATTGGAGCTGCATGTTCTCGTGTCTGGTAATGGAGGCCCACCCAATTATAGACTGCATGCTGAAGCTAAGCTGCTTGGATTACTTTCTTACTAACTTGGAAGTACAAGTGGGGTGCTCTGTGTAGGCTGCTGCTCTCTTAAAAGCAGGAGGTGAACTCCAGGAGCGGTGGGTTGATCTGTCTGAGAAGCAGAGGGATAAAGTAGACATTCAGAGAGAAGACATGTTCACAGTCTGATAAAGTCATGAGATTTCTGCGTGGTGATGCACCACAAAGAACGTGTTGGGTCATTAGAGCCAAGATAGCTTGGGACCAGAGGTGCCAATCTTGATTCTGTTCTTCACATGGGCCACACCCCTTTCCAACAATCCACACCTCAATTTCTCCCATGTGAAATTTGATAGTCCCTTCCTTAGGATCTCATGTCATGCCCTTTCTAGCACAGTGATGGTGGGTGACACATCCTTAGTGATCTGGAGCTAGCACTAGAGCATGCCTGTCTGATTCTGCTGGGTTTATCTCTGTGTTTCTAGCATCTTGGATACTTTTTCCTTCCTCATTTCGGAACTCTCAGAGGTCCAATTGCTGCTTGCCACACAAAGCAAATCAAAGCCCTCTCCCTCGCTGGTTGAGAGTTGGGCCTCCCCAGTAGCTCCTGCCTGAGCATACTCGGCAGCTACCCACCAGAAGCATACACCTGCCTTTTCGTAAGTGACACTGCAGGGCCCAGCACATTTCAAAGCACAGACCTTTCTCTCCTCCTATGGAGAAGGAGCTCTGATTGTTTGTTCTCTTTGATTCTTGGAGCCTCTTATTAATTTGGTATAGGGCTGGGGACTTAATGTCTTCCCATTGTCAGAACACTTTCCAAAGTCATGAATAATCATGCTGCCGTGCCTATGTGACTTAAAATACAAAAGGTGCAATTTATGCACGTTTTTAAAGTTACTTTTTCAAAAGAGTTTAACCAATGAAACTGTCAGGCTGTCAGAACGCAAACACCACACTGGATCTTTCACTGTTCCTTATGAATTTTCAAAGGACTTTAGCACATTTTTAATTGGAATCCTGTCCCTTGCCCTATCTCACCAGCCTGCAAATCAATCTGTTTGATGATTATGTTCCATGAGGGGAGCGGTGAGAGAATGTCGTTGGTGGAAGGTGGGCAGAGACCTTGCTTCATTCATTCAAGGCCACTTTCTAGGCTCAAGGCCATGGACCAGAGCCCAGTTTTCTTAGACTATGAATAATTTTTATTTTCAAAAGAACGATTAAGAAAGAAAGCGGGATGTCAGGCAGCCAAGGGGCACTTACTGTTTTCATAATATATGTACCATTCCTGGGATGTCGTCAAGCACTTATACTATACACCACATCCATTTAACCCCCTTGTCAGTGGTGTTTATTTCTGTCCTCTTACAGGTGAGGAGGCAGGTTGCAAGGACATGGGAATAAAACTTTGCTCTTGATGCCTCAGGATCCACGAGCAAGTAATTGTTCTAGAGAAAGGCTCTGGCTTCTCTGTCAATTTCTTACTCCTCTACACAGAAAAAGAGTTTCAATTCCCTGATTTCGGAACCTGTACATCACATTCCCTGCCCACAGAGGGGGTGCTTTCTGGTGTGTTCTCTTAGTTACTGGAGTTTTCTGGCAAAGACTCATCATCTCTGATGTATGGTTTAGAAGGGCAAGTCCAATTTGGAGTGAAGGGGTTGATGACCCTCTCAAATCACTCTGCAACCTGCCATAGCTGTGTCCCTCCATATAGATTTGTTTGTATTTATTTTTTTAATTTTATTTATTTCTGTATGTGTATGAATGTACTGTCTTCATGCAAGTTTGTGCACCCGTGTCGTGCAATGCTGCGGAGGTCAGAAGAGGGTGTCGGATTCCCCTGGAACTGGAGTTCTCCTGGAATTGGAGTTTCAGACGGTTCTCGGCCGCCATGTGGGTGCTGGGGATCGAACCCGGGTCCTCTGTAAGAGCGGTCAGTGCTCTTAACTGCTAGGCCATCTCTCCAGCCCCTAGATTTTTTTTTTTCATGACTGAAGCTGACATTTTGGTTCCCAGTTGACTTTTGGATCTACCTCTTACATAATTTAAATAATGTAGGTTACAAGGGGATGGCTATAGAATGCTACTTATTATTGTTCTTAAAATGGTTGAGAAGAGCTAAATTCAATAGCTGGGGAAAGTGACTCATACCCACAATGCCAGCACTTGGGAGGCAGAGAGAGGCAAGAAGATGGAAGCCAGCTTAGGCTACACCGCGAGTTCCAGGAGAGCCTAGGTTACAACGCAAGACTTCTCACAAAGGGTCAAATGTAGATTACATAGTTCTTTTACTTATCCTGCACACATTATTGCATATCTTTTATTTATTCTGCACATTGGGCGTTTACTACGACGAAAGTCACGGGTTTGAAACAAAATGTCTTCATCAAATGTGCGTTTCAAATGGTAGAGAGAAGCAGTCGATAATTGAATGCACAATTATGTGTATTACCATGTAGTATAGGAAACTAAAAAGACCTCTCTGGGGGGCCTGATACAATTTTGTCTGAAGTTTCAGGTTATTTTTTTTCCTAAGTAAATGACATTTAAACTGGGCTCTGGAGGATGAGCAGGAGGAGGCTAGGTAGAAAATGGAGAGGAGTAAGTACGGCCCCAGCTGATGAGACCTGAGAACTCAAGAGGAGGAAGGTGTGGCTAAAACAGAGGAAAGGGAAGAGAAAGGGACATGGGGAAGGTGGAGCTAGGAAAGCAGGATCTCAGGATCAGTGGGAAGGCTTTGAAGAGTTGTTTCTAAGAAGACTGGGTACTGAGGTAGATACGGATCTCAAAGGCTCTCTAGCTGTTGTGTAAAGGGTGGGACAAAGTTGAACAGGAACAGAACATGGAAATCTAGTTAGAAGGCCATGACTATAGACAAAGCCTGAGCTCACACACAGGGACCTACTTCTTACATGGGGAGGTTTAGGCATGTTACTGCTGTCGCAGACCCTGTGAGTCCTGTACAGTGTCCATTTAGGTGCTGATCTCAAGAGTCACCAGTGATGCAAGGCCACGCAAAAGAAGGATGGGAAGAAGATTAGGAAACAATGGTTAACCAACTACTGTGGATAACTGGACTTTGATCTTTCTGGAATGCCTTAGAGCAGCACTAACCATTTATAGATAGAGACAAACTCGCTCACATATGTAACTTCAAATTTTATTGTACCACATTCCAAAAAGCAGAAGAAAACAAGGTGAAATTAATCTTAAGAGTACATTTCCTTACTTGATAGATCCTAAATATTATGTGAAAAGGTAGTAAAAATTACTGAGATATTTCGCATTGCAATTTTACATTGTCATCAAAATTCATTCCGCATTTTACTCTCATGGACCACTTCAATATGAGCAGCAAATCTTTTTTTTTTAAATTAAAAAAAAATTTTTTTTATTATTATTTATTTTTGTATGTGTATGAATGTACTGTCTGCATGCAGGTCTGTGCACCCATGTCGTGCAATGCCGCGGAGGTCAGAAGAGGGTCTCGGATTCCCCTGGAACTGGAGTTCTCCTGGAATTGGAGCTACAGACAGTTCTTAGCTGCCATGTGGGTGCTGGGGATCGAACCCGGGTCCTCTGCAAGAGCGTCGGTGCTCTTAACCGCTAGGCTATCTCTCCAGCCCCTGAGCAGCAAATCTTAAAACACTTGACCTATGTTTAGATTTCATAAAATTTATAGTTGAAAAAGCCAATTCATATACCAAAATAGTAGGAACAAACTTTCTCCACCCAATGACTTAATTTAAGGCTGATTAATTAATTAATTATTTAATTTTTTACTCTGTATGAATGTGTTGCCTGCATGTATGTAGATGCACCACATGTATGCAATGCTTGTAGAGGCCTGAAGAGGGCTTCAGTCCTCTGGAAGTGGAAATAAAAGGGTTGAGACCTGCTATGTGAGTGCTGAGAACTCAACCCAGGTCTTCTGCAAGAACTGCCAGTGCTCTTGACTGCTAATCCATCTCTCCAGGCCCAGTTTTAAACATGAATATTTACACTTGTGGACACATGTTGCTACTCTCAGCCTTCATCAGGAAAGCTTTTTGTAATGGATACAAAGACACATGGCTGCTTAAGAGTCCAAGAATCTGTGACATTTGAGTATTCAGCTCTAAACAGGACACTGATTCAACTTCCTGTAAAGTTCAGGGAACATTTCAGAAGAGGGGAGGTTTCAGAAAGAGTGTTAAGGGGCTGGAGAGACGGCCTAGCGGTTAAGAGCGCCGACCGCTCTTACAGAGGACCCGGGTTCGATCCCCAGCACCCACATGGCGGCCGAGAACCGTCTGAAACTCCAATTCCAGGAGAACTCCAGTTCCAGGAGAATCTGACACCCTCTTCTGACCTCCACGGCATTGCATGACACGGGTGCACAAGCCTGCATGCAGACAGTACATTCATACACATATAGAAATAAATAAAATTAATAAAAAAAGAAAGAGTGTTAAGAGCTGGTAGATAGGAAGACGGGCTACGAAATGCTGTCTTCTGGGCAAGACACGGTCATTACAACCATGACCTCAGAGCAGGTGCAGTTTTCGGCACTGGGCCTCACAAGATTGGAGCTGTCATCAATCATGGCTTGGGGAGGGACTCTTAGGGCCCTCCCTCTCTCTGCTGAACTAGTGGATACTGACGGATTGGGGTGTGCATAGCCGTTAACTTCAGTTGTGTTCCCACGGGTAAGCCCTCCAGGTTCCAATGGATAGCTCCAAATCCATGTTCATGTGGTGAGTTATAGTCTAACTTGATGGTAAACAAAACAAAAAACAAAACAAAAAACAAAAAGACATGGGGGAAAGAGACTTGTTGGGGAAGAGAGAGGGTTGACAAAGGGTGGGAGGCAATCAGAGACCAATGAGTGACATGTACGAAATTGTCAAGGAACAAGTTTAACCAAAGCTTTTATTTTTATAATAACAATAGGAGCTGGAGAGATTGCCTAGTGGTTAAGAGCGCTGACTGCTCTTGCAGAGGACCCGGGTTCGATCCCCAGGACCCACATGGTGGCTGAGAACCATCTTTAACTCCAGTTCCAGGGGAATCCGAGACCCTCTTCTGACCTCCGTGGCATTGCACGACACGGGTGCACCAACCTACATGCAGACAGTACATTCATACACATTAAAAAAAGTCAATAAAAAGTTCAGTGCTGTTAAAACAGTAACAATAAATAAATAATTTAAAATTGAAATTTCAGCCAGGTGTGGTGGTGCACGCCTTTAATCCTAGCACTTGGGAGGCAGAGGCAGGCGGATCTTTGTGGGTTCAAGGCTAGCTTGGTCTACAAAGTGAGTTCCAGGACAGCTGGACCTACAGGGAGACCCTGTCTCAAAAAGACAAAAAAATTGAAATTTCAGTTATTCATGTAGTCGAATGGTTGTTACACTAGATCACTATTTGATCTGTGATCCGTGGGCTAGAGAAGAAAATCAGGTTATTTCTATTGCCCACTGTGGCCAATGTACAAGAGGCTCCTGTCACACCAAGCCTTCCTGGAGTCTGCACAGGAGTGGACTCTGGCAGACAGGAAGAGCTCTTGGCCATGGATAGTCACGTCGTCATGTGGTCATGTTGCTTGCTGTGGAGCTCAAGGGTGGTAGGGGTGGCTGTTGGAGGATGCAAGTCAGACACAGTTGATAGGCTTTTCAATGGGGGAAGAAAAAGAGGGAGAGGGAGTATTTGGTAAAGAAAGTAAGATTTGTAGTTTTTTGGCCTACATAGGGTGGGCTGTAGTCACATTCACTGAGATAGGAAATGCAAGGGGGCTTTGGTTTGAGAATCAGGCAATTGGTTTTAAATGAATTTTTTTATAAATTTATTTATTGTTATTTTTGTATGTGTATGAATGTACTGTCTGCATGTAAGTTTGTGCATCCGTGTCGTGCAATGCCATGGAGGTCAGAAGAGGGTCTCAGATTCCCCTGGAACTGGAGTTCTCCTGGAATTGGAGTTACAGACAGTTCTTAGCCACCATATGGGTGCTGGGGATCGAACCTGGGTCCTCCGCAAGAGCAGTCGGTGCTCTTAACCGCTAGGCTATCTCTCCAGCCCTGGCAATTGGTTTTGAACACAGAAATTTGCAGTTCCTGTGAAACCAACAGTTGGAGATGTTGAGTTGGGTTTGAGAGAAGTTTCCTGAGAGGTTAAAGAAGATTTCAGGCTGTTTTACAGCTTGAGTAATAAAAAGACCATAAGAAGAAATGATGAGCTGTACGAAAAAGCCTCCTAAATATTACAAAATAGTCTCCTGGCTGAGCATGAAATGGAAAAGCAACTAGACTATAGATTGGAGCATTTCTTTTTTTTTTTTTTTTTTGGTCTTTTCAAGACAGGGTCTCCCTGTAGCCCCAGCTGTCCTGGAACTCACTCTGTAGACCAGGCTGGCCTTGAACTCACAAAGATCCACCTGCCTCTGCCTCTGCCTCCCAAGTGCTAGGATTAAAGGCATGTGCTGAGCATTTCTAATGAACGGATGTTTATGGTGAGGTCTCACCTGCTGAGGGGCAGGGTTGGCTCACAGAGTGGAATATAAACTTTGTCAGGTAGGTATGATCTTGGCTCCCTGAGTAATTTTCCTTGAGCAATAATAGTATAGAGAGCTGTGTAAGTAGAGGCTCGGCTAAGGAGAGAGCTGTCGTAGGTAGCAGAGGCAGCTTTTGGAGAGAGTGCTCCCACTCTCAACGGTGACTTCCGCTTCCTTTTTGTGGTGACTTCTTCTGGGTGTGTGTTCTTGTTGGGGTCATCTCCCCAGGAACTATGAATGTGTTTCCTCATGGGACAGCCCCAGGACTGGGCACCAAGGAAACCCTCTGCAAACTTGGCTGATGAATCTGAGGAAGACCCAAGACAGCGCCCTCAGTCCTTCAGAGCTGGCTTTCAGTGTGTGTCTCGATTGACCAGTCCTGCTCATGGGCTTCTTGGGGGCTCATGAATTGCTACCGGGGGCCCCCTGCAGCTGTGTTCCTAAGGACAGGGCCACTGGATAAGTGATAGGAATGATGAGGTCTTAGAAGATTTTTGTACTTTGTACTTTAGAAGGTTTTGTTCCATCAATTTTGATGGGATGGCCAAACTCACACCTTGGCCACACAGTTATACCTCTGCTTGCTGTAAAGTCACATCTAACAACTTTATATGGAGGGTGTGTAATACTGGTGCTCAGTCATTTGCTAGAGAAAAGCACCTGCATTTTCTCATTGCTTGTGGGAAGCATGGGAGCATAGAGCACACTGAATTTGCTCTTTCTCAGCCAGCAAAACTCAGTGAACAGACATAGGATACAGAATGTGCTAGAAGGTATGATGAGAAGACCGTAGAAAGGAGACCTCTGGCATAGACTGAGCAGGGAATTTGATATGAAAAATCAGCTTCTGAGATGAAACTGTTGAGGGAACAGAAGCTTCTATGTCAGAGCCAAGAGGGACCTCGGGGATTTATGAACCGAAGGCCCTGCCTGCGAGACTCTGTGCTACAGTAGCCTGCTGAACAAGAAAGATTATTTACAGCAAGATCAAGAGTTGGGGTGGAATTTTCAGGGCCTGGGATTGAAGGGAAATAGGAAAGTAGCCCTGAAGCAGTCAGCCAAGGGGCATTACTCCCAGGGGCAATTAGTCAGGTGTCTGGACCTGGTAAGGTTATGGATGCTGCTTTCTTTTTCCAAAAATAAGGGAAAGATAAATGCGTGGCAGCCCCTCAAATGACAGCCTTGTGGACTGGTGTGGTGTCTTGGGGCTTACTGCCTGTCTGGCACTCTGTTCTTGCCTGTGTCTCCCCAGACAACATTCTGACCCAAATCACCAGGCTGAGAGGAGCAGTCAATGCCTCACTGTTCTTCTTTTCCTTTTTCCAAATCTAATAATTCCCCCCATCCTGAATGATATTAAAAATTCTGTATCCATGCAATGCATTAATATTGATTAAGAAACAAGTGCTCTCAGATTCAGTTAGCAAAACTGCAATTATTCACAGGAGGTTACGCTAGAAAATTGGGGGAGGGTATGCAGGTGTGCAAATGAATACAGCCTAAGGGGGCGCTGCAGAGCTTGAAAGATGCTTCCCTGCCACCAAATGCCTCCTCAGAATGGAACTGCCTTGTGTTTGGGTGACAGATGGAGTTGTCATTTGACCCAAACTGTGATAATGAACTTGTGGGCCTAGGAGCTAGCAGAACTGCATATCTGGAGTGAGATGCCACATGTGGGTTCCCAAACTCCTGATGAAATGCACAGGGAGCTTATGAAGTATACAGATTCCTGGGTGCTACTCAGAGGACCCAGTTTCAGCAAGTCCTGGTGAGGAAGATGGAAACCCGTACTTGAGAGACTTACTCGTGTGATTCTTGTCATGAAAAAAATTTCAGAAATGTGCTCTAAGTAAACTGTCCCTCAGGGGGCTGGAAGACAGAACAATACCTGAAGACATTTATTCATCTTTTCTGGTTGGTTCCACCATGGGTGGATTCCCAGGGCCTGCATGTCTTTTTATGGAAGCTGGTGATTAGAGTACAATTCAGTAAATGAGGAAATAAGAAGGCGTTATCCTGATTTGCCAGGGAATTCTTTTTTTAATAAAAGAAAGAGAAAGCTTGATTTGGATAGTTTTCAGGCCACCCTCATGGATAGCCAACTAGACTTATGGAGTTGAGATCCTTTATAACAAAGTTTCCATTGATGATGAGGTTGTAGAGTTGACTTAGTTGTCTACTTGGTGAATTACACTTCTGTTTGCTGAATTTCAGTCAGAAACTTGGACTCTTTAGGACAGGAAGTTCATTGGAGATGGTCTTGTTCAATTTCTTCACCATATAGATGAAGACGTTTAGACTTTGGGAGATAATGGGTCCTTAAGCTAACTACTCAGGTGACAAGATGAGATACCTCAAATGTGGTGAGAGACACCTTGCTTCCTGGATCTTGGCCTCTTACTCTCAGTGACCCTTTATGGAATGGCACAGTCTTCCAAGATCCTCTCATTATGTAACTATCACAGGGCAGGGTGCTGGGAGAGAGGCGAGTACTTCAATTTGAACATGAAGTGACAACCCACTGTGTTCAAGAAAATAAGCTGCGTGATTAGGGACAGAGAGAGCCTTAAATAAAGTTTGGGCTCTTTTGTGCTGGGACCAGAGGGGTCGGTGCTAGTGGCCTGCACCTTGGTGCGGGGAGAAGTATAGTTGCCTGGGCAGGCATCTCCGGCCTCTGCCGCAGGTAGGGCCGTGGGTGGGCAGTCTAGTCTCTTTTGTGCTGGGAACCGAGGGGGAATTGCTAGTGGCCTGCACGTTTGTGCGGGCTGGGAGTTAGAGGGAGTAGTTGGGAAGTAGTTAGTAGTTACCTGGGCAGCAATCTGCCGCCTCTGCCGCATACAGACCCCTTTTGTAGTGGGGCCGTGGGCGGGGACAGTTCCTAGTCTTCTTTGTGCGTTGGGAACCAGAGGGGTGCGGGCTTGGTCAGGCATCCCCCCCCCGCCCGAGATTGGTGAGAATCCAAATGGACCTTTCCTTGGAGCACTTCCGAGCCAAGAAGAGAAGAGTGTTTGCAAAAATAGAAAAGTAGGCACAAGTCAATTTACTCACATAAACAGGCGGAGGAACGTGGGGGAAAAAAAACACAGCTAAAGGAGGAAAGTAAAAACCATCCCTAACATAGTGAAAAGGTTTTGTGATCTGAACCACAAACGGGAAGCCCACATGCCCAGGACACGACGAGGGGGACAACATGGGAAAGGCACAGGAAAATCCTGCATCAAGCGATACCAACCCAGTAGGAGCTAGCTACAATGGGAACCCCACTGGAGGAGACCCAAGGAACAGATCTTAGAGGAATAATTGCAGACTATGCAGAGAAATTAAAGAACATAAAAGAGGGTGAATTCACGAGAACTAAAGAGGAAAATGGAAAACTCCCCCCAAAAAAGGGGGATAGAGGGGATACAATGAAAAACTTCAGAAGGAACTAAAGGAACAGATTGACAAACTCCAGAAAGAAACTCAGAAGGAGAAAAAAATAAAAAGAATACAGAGAACTAAAGAGAGGGAATGAAAAACTCCAAAACAGGAACTAGAGGGATACAATAACAAAAATCGGAAAGAAATAAAGGAACAGCACCTAAACAAACTCCTACCAAAGATAGCGGGAGAAAACAAAACAAAACTCCGAAGGAAGTAGAAACACTGAAAAGGAAGCCAAACAACGAAGTCAGGAACACCAAGAAGAGATTGAGAAACCCCAAGACGAGATTGAGAAGCTCAAACAGGAAATAGAAATACTAAAGAAACCCAGATTGAACGAAAAAGGAATTCGAACCCACATTCAATCAGAAGAAAGGAAAGCAAAACGCCTCAGAAGTAGAATGGAGGAGACAGAACAAGAATATCAGATCTGGAAGATAAAACAGAGCAATTAAAAAGCTCAATAAAGATTATGAAAAACTTTAAACATCCACAAAAGTGGAACAACCAGGGGGGAAATATGGGACATTATGAACAGATCAAACCTCTGCATCCTAGGAATAGAGGAAGGAGACGAATCTCAAAAGAACACCTCCAGCCCTCCACATTCCGATCTACACGTCACTCCCCCACCCTTATCACAGAATAATAATGAAAATTTCCCAAACTAAAAATAGACCCAAACCCAGTCCAAATACACGAGCACATAGGATCCAAATATAGACAAGAATCAGAAAAGAAAACCCCACGCATATCATAGTTAATAATGCTAGATGCCAAAAACAAAGGACAAGAGTTTGAGGAGCTACAAAAGCAAAACAAGTCACATACAAAAAGGGAACACGCCTATCCAGAATTGCAATTGACTTCTCGCCTCAAACCATGAAATGAGAGCACATGGGCGCAAAGCATTCCCAGTTTTTAAGGGACTACGGATGCCACCCAGAAATAATTACCCAGCAAAAAATGGTCGATATATTTGAGGAGAGAGGATAAATCTCCATTTGCATAAACAAGATGATGGGATATACCTATCTGGAAACCAACTCTTCATAAAATTACTTGAAGCATCAAGGGGCAGAAGAGAGGAGCAACAATCTCAACACCTACGAAAGAAACTAACAACAACAACACCATAGGAGCAAAATCAGAGACTAGGAGTCCAAATGGAAAAGTGACAAAGAGCAAACCATCCATCTTTCACATTATAACCTTAAATATTAATGGGGCTAAACTCCCCAATAAAACGGCACAGACTGGGAGAAGTGATTTATAGGAAACAAAACCCCATCTATATGCTGTCTACAAGAACCCATCTCAATCTCACGGATAGGCAATCACACTTAAGTTGAAGGGATGGATGGAAGAGAGTATTTCAAGCAAATGGTACCAAAAAGACAGCAGGTGTTGCCATTCTAATAAGACAAAATCGACTTCAAAGCAAAAGAAATCAAAAGAGACAAAGAGGGAATTACATTTTATCAAAGAACAACAATCAATTGATGAAGATTTCACAATCATAATACATATATGCCCACCAAACACCGGGCAAAAACTTTATAAATAAAATCCTCCAGGATCTCAAGGCACCCAAAGGGGGGGGGGGGGGATTAAACCCAGCGCACTAATTATAGGGGATTTTCAATACCCCACATTAAGTCCCTAGGACAGATCAACAGGACCAAGGATAAACAGGCGAGACATTTCTGAAACTAAATGACCACAATACACCCAAATGGACTCCCCAGACATTTCTATGACTATTTTCACCACAAACACCAGAGTGAATTACCTGTTCTACTCAGCACTAATTGGAACAGTCTCCCAAATAATAGACATATATGGGGACACAGGAATAAAACACTCAACAAATACACAAAGATTTAAATAATTTCATCCATTCTATAAGACCACAGTGCAATTAAAAACTTCAATATTCACACCAGAATAAACCCTACAACCTACAGGAACACATGAGACTAAAAACACCCTCCTGAATAATCAGTGGGTCAAGGAAGAAATAAGAAAGAATAAAAACATTTCTGGAACTGTGGAATACTGAATGACAATGATAATAATAACAACACATGCTAAAACTTTTGGACACTTTAAAAGCAGTCTCCTAAGAGGGAAGTTTATTGCTCTACGTGCCTACATTAAAAAAACAGGAAGAACACACAAGTGAAGCATCTAACACTGCAGCTAAAAATACTTGAGGAGACAAACACACAAATGATACCCTAAATGGAGGCAGGACAAGAAGGACTAACAAAAATCAGAGCAGAGATCAAGAAATAGGATAACAAAGAAAACCATACAACAAATCAATGAATCCAAAAGTTGTCTTTGAGAGCCTAAATAAAGATAGACAGACCTCTAGCCCAGTTAACCAACAAAAAAAAAAAAAAAAAAAAAAAAAAAAAAAAAAAAAAAAAGAAAGTGGAAATATCACAACAGGCAAAGAAAAAATCCAGACAAATTGATTTACAGGACTTACTTCAAAAACCTATAGTTTACTAATTTTGAAAACCTAGAGGAAATGGATGCATATCTGAAATCCTGGGGCAATCCCAAAAGCTCAACCAAGAAGAGACTCGAAAGTCTAAACAGACCAATAGTACAGGAAGAAATTCAAGATTTAATAAGCAGCCGTCCCCAACTAAAAATACCAGGCCCAGACAGTTTCACTGAAGAATTCTTATAAAATATTTCGAAAAGACATACAACCAATTTTTTTTTTTTTTTTTTAAATGTTCAGAAGGATACAAACGGGAGGTGATTTCTCCCAGAATCCTTCTATGAGTCCAGCATTACGCTACTACCCAAAACCAGGGAAAGACACAACCAAATCGTGAGAACGATACCCATCTCCCTAAAGAACCCAGATGCCAAAATTCCGAAAAATCAGGATTCTGGCAAACCGCATACAGGACTCACATCAAGAAAATCATCCACCATGCCAAGTTGGATTCATACCCAGAGATGCAGGGCGGTTCAAACATACGACAAATCAATACACCTCATCCAACATATTCAATGCGCTGTGAAAGACAAAAACCACCCATCATCTCAATTGATGCGGAGCGAGAATGAACAAGCCTTTGACAAAATCCAGCCTCCTTATCAGTTCAAAAGGTCCTGGAGGGAATAGTTGACAGGGGATCATTCTCAATGTAATCAAAGCCATATCAAGGAAACCCACAGCCCACCTCATCCTACATGGGGAAATGACCGAAGCATTTCCCTTAACGTAGGAACTTGGCAAGCTGCCCCTGTCACCACTCCTTTTCACTATAGTGTTGGAAACCCTTGCCCTCCCCTGCGCACACCCCTGCTCCACCACCCCCGCCACCCCCCCCTCAGCCCCCACCACCGCGCACACCCCCCCCCCCCACCCACCCCCCACACACCCCCCCCCCCCACACGCCGAGACAACATCTAATTGAGAGGAAGTCAAGCGTCTCCTGTTGCTGTGAATGATATGACTTGGTTCTTATCCTATAGGAGATGCTTGCTAAGAACTCTCACCAGAAAAACACCCCTAGAGAGGAAACGATTAAGAGCTTTGGTGAAGTGGCAGGGCAGGATACAACAAATAAATCTAGACACAATCAGTATCCTTCTCTCTTTACACAACAAACAAGAAATTGAAGAAAGACTACAAGGGGACCTTCCCACTCACAATCTCCTCAAAAACAATAAAATTCCTAGGACAAACCTAACCAAGGACACAAAGGATCTCTACAACAAACATTTTAAACCCCTGAAACAGGAAATTGAGGCCGGACATCAGAGATGGACACCCCTCCCATGCTCATGATTGGGAAAATCAATATAGTTAAACAGTCCATCCTACCCAAACTAGGTACAGATTAATGCAATCCCAATCAAAATCCCCGAAAGAATTTCTTCCACAGGCTTGGAAAAAAAAAAAAAAAAAAAAAAAAAAAAAAAAAAAAAAAAAAAAAAAAAAAGACCCCGCATAGCCAAAACAATACCGCGCCCTGAAAAACTGCGCAATTATCTCCGGGGGGTGGATCGCATCCCTGATATCAAACTATACTCCCGGGCCTTATAGTCATAACACCACCTCCACACAGCCTAGTAGCCTGGCACAAACCCACGGACCGTGACCAATGGAATTATAATAACTGCCGATCCGAACCTGAGCGTCCTACAATTTCAGCCACCTGCCTTATTTTGACAAGGGGGGCTCCCGGGAGACACCCGGCGGGCCGCCAGCATCTTCAGCCCGTGGTGTTGGCACCGCCTGGTATCACCCTTGTGCGAAGGCTTGCAATTAACCCCCTACTCTCCCTTGTACCAAAAGTCCCCTCCGATGGCCCCCCGACTCCATCGTGAACCCCAACGCCTCTGGAGGTGATAGCAGCGAAATGGCCGTCCGCTACACATCGGCCCTATAGTCGTCCCTGCCGTACTCGTGGCACCCAGACTCCTTCCTCACTCCGGCCCGCCGCCTGCACCAGCCCTAAGGATCAAACAATTGACCAGCTGGGTTCTCACTACACTCAAAAGCTTCTGTACTCAAAAGAAACCTATAACGGAGTGCGCGACAACCCACCGCGTGCGGACGGACCCCTCCTGCCGCCCCCTCTGACACCGCATTTACTCTCCAGAGTCTCCACGCTTTACTCACCCACACCGCAAGAACTCAACCCATGAAACCACGCATAATCACGTCACGCCTATGCAATGGCCGCACGTCGGCGGCGCACACGAGTGTACCGCCATGAGTGCCGCTATGTATCCAGGAGTCTCGTGGACGGCCCTCTGCTGAGCAGCCCCGCTGCGGAGGAGCGGGACGGTAGCCGCATTGCCGCGGGATCGTATCTTCTCTGGTGTACTCTCGGTCGGGCCGAGCACATATTCTTAGAAGTGTTCAGCAGCTTCACCCCAGGCAATGCAAATTAAAACCACGTTTGAGATATCACCTTACTTCCAATAAGACTGGCTAGGATCAAGCACCCCAAATATACAATGCTGGAGAGGTTGTGGAGAAAGGGGGGGAACACTCATCCATTGCTGGTGGGAATGTAAACTTGTACGCCACTATGGCACATCGTATGGAGAACCCTTAGAAGACTCAAAACCAGCCTTCCATTTGACCCAGTCATAGCCTCCTGGGTATATACCCACAGCACACATCTTACTGCAAAGATTACATGCACAGCTATGTTTATTGCAAGCGTTCATAATAGCAAAACGCTGGAAAAGCCAGGTGCCCCTCAATGAGTGGATTAGGAAAATGTGGTACATGTATACAATGGCGTTCTATGCAGCGGTAAAGAGGCACAACATCATGAAATTTGCGGTAAATTGGATGGAGCTGAAGGACATTCTGTTAAGTGAAGAAACACATGTCCCAGAAAAGCCCAATTCTCCATCGACCGCACGAACAAAGCTGGTGTCCCGCATATGTGGATGTTAGTACCAATACCCCAGATATAAACATTTCTCATGTGAGAGGGGATGCATAGTAAAGAACAACAACAGAAAGTACTGCATCAGAAAAATGGACCGAACATGGTGAATGTGGGAAGGGGGAGGGGGTGGGTGAGGACAACTGGTGTATATTCGATTAATGTCACTATTTAATTGACGTGAGTCTCACACATTGCCCGTTTTGCCTAGACACATTCTACCAGGATACATGGTGTTTTAATGGTGAACTCGTAGTAAAAGTACAATAGGTGTGTATTAAACCAACATTGGATTTTCAACACGAGCTCTGATAAAACGGATGATCCAGGTACGACTGGAATCTCGAGTTAGTCAACTGGTAGTCTAGGCATACAAATTCGACTGTTGATGTACAACATATTTATAGTGGTCCGTGATGAAATTACTTATCTAAGGTGCCCACAACAGTTTTGATTATGAGAGACTTTCCTGCCTCCCCACGCCGCCCCCAGAACAAGAGAAATATGATGACAGATGGGTTGCTCTCAACGTAAATTGGAGACATACTATTATAGAGGTAATCCTTATAAAATGGTAAAACTGCCTTTTAATTGACTAATAGACATAGGAACTGTGGAAAAGGATGATCTTCTGTTCAGGAACCAAAATAATCACTAGAAGTTTCCTTAAACTGATGCCTTTAAGGAAAATATATCAGATACAGGGCTTCGAATCAGTAATGGATTATTTCACCAGGAATGTTGGCCAGGGGATTATAAGGTCCCACAAAAGGTGAAAGGCTCCTGTGCCTATCTAAACTGGTGATTACCTGCAAGAGAGGAGGTGAATAAGGTCCTGAGCTTTTGAAGACCTGAGTTAACAATGGAAAACATTGAGACCACACATAAATGCAAGTGTACAGATGGCACAGTGAATACAGGAGAGGTTACCAATAATGATAACTAAACCAACAAGACAGAGATACGTGGACCTCCTTGAGGTACAGCACCAAGACTCACGTAACAGCACATGTACAACACCTCAACTGCCTGGGAATAATGTGCAGCAGAGGCAACCATATTCCTGTATACACAAATCTGTTGGCAATTCAGCTCTATCCTCCTTGGGAGTGAATGAACCCCATGGCTTGCCACAAAAGCGGTAACATGTCTCACAGGTTAGGAGGATATCATAAGCCACAGTAAGACCCAGTATATGTTAAAAAAGAAAAATGTAGTGTTCGTGGTAATTCAACTTCTATCTAAACATATTATGTCGATAAACAAGAGTAAACCTACCATAAACTATTAATGTGCTTAAATACCTATATACTATATTGCTTTGCCTCATTAGTAGGATCCGAAAGGTTATTTATCCCTGGCAGACTGATCAGCCCTGAAAGGAAAAAGCCAGAATTGACCAGAGTCCAAGACAAACAGCTCCAGAGAGAGTGGGACTGTTGTTGCTCGGTCATAGTGTCCATCTAGAGTAATTTCCATTCTGCTAGGTTTATTTTTTGGCAGTATATAATATGTGCCATTCAACCAGGGAATAATCTGCGGAAGAGGGGGCGTGGTAGAATGTAAGGGCTGCTGTAGATATGGGGTGAAGGCGTGAAACTACAGCATGTTAGTCTGGACGCCTCATTTGATAACCTGATTGAACATACAACTCCTCACCCCCGCTGGAGGTGGGGCTGTGGGGTTTTTTGGGCACAACAGCCTGCAAATTGGTTTATAGGACAGGATGCTTGTACTCATGGATTATTCACTTATAGCTAAAAAAAAATGGAAAAAAAAACTGAGGAAGATATGCAGGACAGTCATGGCAGAATGCATGATCTCGGTTGGGGTGTGGGGGTGGGGTGAAGGGAAGGGGAGATAGCCTGAACTGAATTGGAAATGATGTATGAAAGTGCAACAAAAGCATCAATACAAAAAAATGTTGTGAGAAAAAAAAATAAAGTTTGGGAGATGTTGCTTAGAAAACGAGCAGTAGCCTAGCATGTCTGAGACCTGGATTCCTCCTCAGTACACACACACACACACACACACACACACACACAGAAGCCTTAGATAAATGCGCCTATTATTTTTTAAGTCACAGAGACATGTAATTGGGCAATTGCAGTTTAATGTGACAAATTTAAATTAAAAGTATAGAGCAAACCATGCAACTCTAGAAAGGAAGTGACTAACTCCTTGAAACATGAGGACTATCTCTTTTTGGAGGATTTCAGGCCCTAAGTTAAAGCTCATCGTGTCCTTATGAAAGAAATTCCATACCTGCAAAAATAAAAACATGGGCCAGAGCTTGACAGTTGCAACACTAACACAGGGGTCAACAAATGTTTTCCATGAAGACCATGGAAGTAAGGATTTTAGGTACTGTGACCTGTGTGTCTTCACTTTCCTTGGCACATGACAGCAGCCACAGACAATATAGATAAGCAAACAGACTTGGCAATGTGCTAATAAAACTTTATTTAAAAGTTAGGTGGTGCGGGGCTGGAGACATGGCCTAGCGGTTAAGAGCGCCGACCGCTCTTGCAGAGGACCCGGGTTCGATCCCCAGCACCCACATGGCGGCTGAGAACCGTCTGAAACTCCAATTCCAGGAGAACTCCAGTTCCAGGGGAATCCGAAACCCTCTTCTGACCTCCGCGGCATTGCACGACACGGGTGCACAGACCTGCATGCAGACACTACATTCATACACATACAGAAATAAATAAAAAAATTTAAAAAAATTAAAAAAAAAAAAGTTAGGTGGTGCAGGGCATGGTGGTGCAGGGCGTGGTGGTGCACGCCTTTAATCCCAGCACTTGGGAAGCAGAGGTAGGCAGATCTTTGTGAATTCAAGGCCAGCCTGGTCCACAAAGTGAGTTCCAGGCCAGCTGGGGCTACAGGGAGACCCTGTCTGGAAAGGACCAAAGGAAAAAAAAAAGTTAGTTGGCAAGTCAAATTTGATTAGTGGACTGCCATTTGTTTGCTTTTGTTCTAAAGTACTATTATATTTTGGAATTTGAACATACCACCCAAAGCCTAGTTGTTGATGAAGGCTTGCTCATCAGCCTTGCTGAGATTGGTGCTTAATATTTCATTCAAGAGACTTAGTAGCAGAAATTAGGTCACTGTGGCATGCCATTGAAGGGGACATTGGTGCCTTAGTCCCTTCACCTCTGTCTTTCTCTCTAGTTGTGCATTTTCTGTTTCTGTGTATTCTCACTGTGAAGTACTGCCTTGATTCAAAGCAGCAGCGCATAGACCATACATTGAAACCTCTGAGACGATGATGACTGAAACTAAACCTTTCCTGCTTATTAATTATTTACCTTGGGTATTTTTGTCATAGTAGTAGAAAGATGACTGGCACAATATATATGTATATATTATATGTATCTATATATTATAAATATAGTGTGTGTGTGTGTGTGTGTGTGTGTAACACGTAGTACACAGAATGATGGTTGGGCAATAAATGTTGGGAGGAAGAATAGGGAGGGAAGGTGTGGTAAAAGATGTGTCTGGTTAGCTTGGTAAAGACCAGATCAAAAAGGGTAAATACAAGTTTGGCTATATTCCTTTTCTCCTTTGTTCATTTGTTCAATGGGAACAAAAGGAATTCTCCAGAGGGGCTGTTGTACTTGTCTGAGATATAGCTAGCACACTTCTAGCATTTGGCAAGTATTGTAAAATGTTGGCTGACACCGAAGTCACTTTTTCCATGATGGCATGCATTTGGAGATGGAAATTTGGAGTTCCCATGAGCTGAACAGATTTCACAAATGAGTTGTCTTGTTTCCTGCAGCATGTTAAATTGGACAGATGTATTTGGCCACAGGGGAGATCTTCCATGGAGTATCTTCCTGGAGGCTCTTGGTCAAATGACCTCTTATTATTGACCTTATTTAGATGAATCCTAATAGAAATCCACTAGTTCTGAGGTTGCAAATGATTCTGTATAATTTAGTGTCTGTTCCCAATCAGACTGTGGCTTCAAATATATTTTTCCTGTCAATACCCAAGCTAATGTGGGAAAGCTGACATTTACTAAATACTTGCAGAAATAGCTTGAAAAGACCTTTGTCCCATGGTCACCTGGATTGTTCCCAAGAATGTACTACTAACTTGTCCTAGCTTTTGGGAATCACTGCTCTTTTGACATATGGCAAGAATGGGAATATTTTTGTCTGTTTATATAATCAGCAGTATTATAGCTGCCTAAAAATATAGGCTTGCCATGGATCACACAGGCACCTGGATGCTGTGATCACAGATGAAAAGTCAGCCCAGAAGTGGTCTCTGAAGAACAGACCTACTTTTTGGCTCTTCTTGGAGAGAACACTTTCTCAATCACACCAAGATCGTGTTCCGCTGACTGGACTCTTACTCCTAGCAGTGGCTTCCAGCAATGGTTTGTTCTAATAAGAAAAGGCCAATTTAGCTTACTTTATTTTTCCATTCGTGGAAGAAATGGAGACCAGAAGGAAAAGTAGAATAGACATGCATCGGTTTTCTGATTGTCTAGAATCCAATCTTCCTCTTCTCCAGCATGGAGGGTCCTGGCAGGAAATCAGTTCCCAGTGCCTGCCTTCTATTTGAAAAGCCTGAGGCTTGGATCCTTCCTGTGTTCCCTGGTACAGCCAACAGGAATGACACTGCATTTTAGCATGTGGTGGCAGGGGGTAGCTTGGTAGAGGTCAGCTCAACCTGGCGATGGTAGAGTAGTGCTGGTAGCAGTGACATCTTAGGGTCTTTGATGGCCTCCTGACCAGCAGGTGGTTGCACTTGATGCTTGGCATCCTTGCTTCAGGTCTGGATCTCTGGTATCCCACCAGCAGCTTTTCAATTAAGTTCCTTTTGGACCTCAAGCCCCTACCAGCATCCTTCCAACAAATATCTTTTTGGACCTCAACCCCCTACCAGCATCCTTCCAATAAATCTCCTTTTGGACCACCAGCTTCCCACCAGTATCCTTCCAGTCAATCTGCCTTTGGCTTCACTTATCCACAGCTATTTCCTTTGCTTGCAGCTGTGAATCCTGGGTGATGTAGTATGGAAAGTTGGTTTCAACAGTCTTTCAACTAGTTGTTGTCTAAATATTAGCCCCTTTCCGTGGCCGAAGGAAACCTGTTACTTCCTGCCTTATCATATTTTGGTGGCACTGAAAAGCAGGAAGATGCCTCCAAAATGAAACACTCACCAAATGCTGAGTTAGAGAAATGTGAAAGTTAGGGTTTCTTTCATTCACCGCTTGCTCTTTTCATGACAGTGCCTCACATGCTGACCAACTGACTAATTAAAAGGCACCTGCTAATGTCTAGACAAAAACTGAGGTATTTTCACACTTATTCTTTATAATAAATACAGGTTGAGTATCCAAGTCTGAAAACTCCAAATCTGAAATGTTTCAAAATCTGAAACTGTACTGATAGGATGCCATGGGTGGAAAATTCCACAGGTGACCTCACATGATGGGTTGCCGTTAAAGTGCTGGTGCATAAAAACATCCTATGAAATTGTCTTCAGGCTGAAACATGAATGGATTTCTCATTTAGCCTTGCAGTCCATCCCCAGATATCTCATTATGTATATGCAAATCTGAAAAAGTCTGAAATCCAGAACACTTGTGCTCCTAAGTGTGTTGAATAAAGGCCACTCATCCTGTACACAGATCAGCTACTGTTATGTGTGTTATGCCGCAAAACTCAGCAAGGTGAAATTGATGTTTAGGAGTTGTATAGCTGGTTAATAGTGCAGTTGGAATTCCCACTAGGGACTATGCAATTTTAACCCCTGCCTTCCCTAGTCCCTAAACCAAAGCAGGCAAGAAGAGAGAAGAGGGAACATCAGGAAGGCAAAGAAAGAAAAAGAAGAGAAGAAGAAAGGACAGTGAGGTGAACTGAGAGCTGAAGATGGGTCTCTTTCTTGGACAACAGATACTCGCAGGAGCTTCTTTTCTGAACACAGAGGAAAACAACAGTTTTGTAGTCTGAGGCACTAAGATTCTGCAGTGCGGACCTGGGACCCGGGCTCACTCTTTCTTAGAGAGGGCCAGTGTGTGAAGGAGCTCTGAGCTAGTTGGAGGCTATTTGTTCTGAGAGCTGGGTTCCAAGCCTGGTGAGCACACTTCTTCCCGTATAAATCTGCCTGTTCTGGGCTCTTTGAGGGACCGTGTTTGAACAGGGTGACAGTTCTAGGGGACGGGCTGGAAGCACATAAAGGAAAGGGCTTTCTCTTCCTGGTTGGCAACGCTGTGGGACTACTAGACTAGTTGGTGTTTCCCTTCTTCCTCTCCTTACTTACTCAATGGATACTTAATCAATGGATAAATGCTACTCCCAATTTTTCAGTCAGGGCAGTAAACCAGACAGATTCAGTTGTCCGAAGCTAGGTGCTAAATACAGACATTGGGAGAACTCAGAGTAGTTGGCTAGAACCCGGGCACGGGCATCCCTGGGTTGTGTGAATATGGGAAGAGAGTGATGTTACCTTATTGCCAGGAAGATGCTCAGATCCCAGCCAGTAAACAGGGCCTGTGACCTGCAGGGCAAGGCCTGGTGAGTTTCATTAACATTTGAATGGTGTGAGGAGGGATGTGAGAAGCATTTATATCAGGTTATGGGAATCGGCAGATTTAATTTAATATGTCATTTCAAGGTGCCTTTATCAAAGCCTGGCGTGCTAATCATTTTCCATGGAAGGCCCCTTTTTGTCCTATGGGAAAATCCTTTGGCTCATTCTCTAGGTCTTAGAAGGCAAGAGAAACTAGTTTTGGAAAAATAGATCAGATTCAAGCCCTGGCTAGTTGTATCAACTTGGCAAATTACATTATTTCCTTCATCTCAGAGATTAAATAACTACCTCATATCCAACTGCAGAATAACTAAATAAACCAAGTTACCTCTCCCTTCATTACCCCATTTCTCTGAAATTCAAAGGCCCCTATAATATTTTCATACACGTCTTAAATTACAGGTTTCTAATAACAAATTTGCAGCATAGCGATGTGCCCATGCTCTATTTATTTGCAATCCACTTTACACAATGTGCAGAGTAAAGAAATGCAGCACATTCATTTTTGTTTTCTTCCATGTACCACTGACAAGCCTTAGCACCCAACCTTTTCTTCAAGGCACGTCCACCACTCTGTCCTTGCACGATTTCCAGCTCTCCAGGCTGTCGGGCCCCCACCCCAGCCTTGTCCTGAAAACGATCTCCTCTGTCTACTGTCACCACCATTCCACCCAGCTAATATTTTCCTATCTTCTTAGGGAATTCATTGCTGAGCTCTGCTCTTGGTACAGACATACACAGGGACACACTTGTCATTTTCCATTCTAAATGTCTATACTAGGAAGACTACCTCATCTTTTACCTATGTAATACTCCCAAGAAACCCAGAAAATGACAGTAGTTCTTAGCCTTGGGAGACAATGGAGAGGTGTCTCCCAAGGAAGATTGATAACCATTCTAGTTCTGAGTTTTCTCTCAGTGAGTCATGGATCTCAGATGTTGCTCGTCTCAAGAGCCCACTTTGAGTCCAAAGCTCGCACCAATAGTAGCTAAGCCTAGTCATGCCCTGCCAGGGGAAGCCAAGCCCGTGGCTGACTTGTCAGTGACTTCTGGCGTTGCCTGCAACGAGAGGAACCATTGTCCTTCACATGCTTGACTGACCAAGGAGTGGGGACCTAGCTTCCTTCCTGGTGCTGGCTTTTTAGGTCTGTAAAAGCTGTAAGACTAGTTAGAAACCGAGCTGGGGGCTCTGCTTTAATGTTCCGCTCCACTGGAGACCTGGCGTCTGATTTCCCTTGAGTGACTGGGGCTGTGATGGCTGTGACAAGAGAGAGGGGGAAGTACAGCAAGAACGTGCCAGTCTGATGTACCTGCATCTGGAACCTAGCTCCTGCCTGCAGCCGGGTGGTGTGCTGTTACAACTGTCCTCTGGGTTACAAATAATAAATCTCTGGTTTAAGTGACAGATAGTTGGGATTGCTCTTCTTGCATTTGGTGAACTTGTAATGATTCACCCTGCCACTTTCCTAGCTTGGATGAACATTCTTTACTTTCAGCTATTTCTCTACCCTGAACACATTCCTCTTCCCGAATCCACCCAAAACAGACTGCAATTGATTTGCTTGCAAGTGTGTCTTCCCCGCTAAGCTGAAGATACCTTAAAGGGAGAAAGTCTGGCTATTTGTCTTTACTCTGGAAACGCAAGGGGCTCAACTGATATTTGTTGCCTTAAATGTGTGTGCTGATAAACCTGGTCTCAGATTTTGTTACCATGAAAAGTAGGTAGATCACTTTTTAAAAATTTTTTTACTTATTTTTGTGTGTGAATGTACTGTCTGCATGCAGGTTTGTGCACTGGTGTAGTGCAATGCTGAGGAGGTCAGAAGAGGGCGTCCGATTCCCCTGGAACTGGAGTTAAAGATGGTTCTCAGCTGCCATGTGGGTGCTAGGGATCGAACCCGGGTCCTCTGCAAGAGCGGTCAGCACTCTTAATCGCTAGGCCATCTCTCCAGCCCCGGTAGATCACTCTTAAAGGCTCCACCATCTGTGCATCACGTCCATATTAATGTTTGTTAACAATGCACTAAATGCCACTTTGAGGTAATAATAAACATCTATAGAGTGTTTTTCAACACATCATCACTTTCTTATGCATTGTGTCCATTTTGGAGACAAGGAAAAATTACCCAGGAACCAATTGGCATGGAAGCAGCATAACATATTGGTCAAGGGGACTTCATCTGGAAGTGAAACAGACTGGGTTTTAAATCAAGGCCCTGCCATCTACATTACATGTGACTTTGGGCAAATTGCATCCCTTTTTTTAGCCTCCGCTTCTGTATTTGTAGAACAGGAACCGAGATGTTCATGTCAGAGAGCTTTAAGGAGAATAAATGAGATTATCTAAGCACGGAGAATAGAATTTACTCCCAGTGAGCAGTTATGGAAATAGTATACTGAGCACATACCTAGTACATTGCTGAGCTAGCCTAAGTCCTAGGCAATCAAATGTCATGACTGGCCCACCTAACTAGTATTTCCTAGTAGAGGAGTCTACCATCTTGAATTTACACTATATATGATCAAATGGTAATATGACTAAGGATTCTTACTTCATTTGTAGCCATTGGCAAAGATGCAATTAATTATTCTACTTGATCGAAATGCACAGTGCCTACACACAGTAGGTGTTCAACAAATGGTTGTGAAATGAAAGGGCCCAAGAATTCTTTGCTTTTCTTGTAGGTGCTGAAGTTACAAACTGGCTGAGACAGCAGAATGTGGACAGGATGGTTTGGATTACTTGATTCAGTCCCATCCTCTGTGACCCACAAAGGGAGATGTCTGTGATCAAGGACAGAAGGAAACACATCAGTGGTCAATAAAGAGATGAAGCCCTGTGTCTGGGGGGAGGAATCATCAGCACTGTGATGCTTCAGACTCAGAAGACTGTACCTCCTCCAGGTGCTTTATAGATATCACAGGTAATTTTCGCTTGAGAAATAGGTGTAGGTTTTCTAATTTCAC
The DNA here is from genome assembly GCA_009823505.1 of Rhizomys pruinosus. NCBI lineage: Eukaryota > Metazoa > Chordata > Mammalia > Rodentia > Spalacidae > Rhizomys > Rhizomys pruinosus. The sequence goes on from VZQC01012422.1 coordinate 707,065, forward strand.
CAAAGTGCAAGTAGGCTTACAGAGGTTAAGCAATTTGCTCCAAGCGATGCTGATAGCGAAGAGTCTTGCTGGAAACAAAGCCCAAGTCTGTTTGGTTTCAAAACCCATTCTGCTTTCTGTGTTCCCTCCTAACGCTTTTCACAAAATGGAGGGTCAGTCAGTGCGGTACCAAGACCCAATAAACCCAATAACACATAGAGGATATGTGATCACAGCTAGTCATAATCAAATCTCACTTAACAGCTTCAAAGTAGTTGAGCAATAGAAGATTGCTGACAGCATGTTTGGCAGAATAACCCCATTATGAGAAGTCAATTCACTTAAACAGGAAGCAAAGATCGAATTAATGAATTAAGCTCAGGGTAGAAAGCTCACTTCTGATGCTGGATTTGTGTAAAACAATCATCATAGCATGCTATTATTTTCAAATCAAAAGGAAATTGACTGGCTGCTATTATGCTTTCATGTGCTTGACAAAGGAAAAGCAATAAAAAAAAACCCCCAAGATCAGCAAACTCGGTGGAAAGGCTGACCTGCATTATGCAGCCAGGTGTCAAACCCATGCATGAGTGAACTTCAGTGATGACCAGTGCTATCTTCAATACTATCCACATCTACAGCAATATGGTGTGTTTATGGAGCTCTTCCAGGTTTAACCCTAACCTCTTAATCTTATGAATTTATATATATATATTATTGTCTCTACTATTTTACTAGAGAAAAAGTAAAGTCAGGGTTTCAAACAACTTGCTAAAGTTATACACAGTAAATGGAAGATTAAAAGAGAGAATAGATCTTCAAAAATTTTCTATTTAAAATAAAAAATATTTTATTTATTTATTTATTATTTTTTATGTGTATGAGTATATTGCCTGTACATGTGTAAGTACACCTGTGCCATGCAATGTTCATGGAGATCACAAGAGGGTATTGGATCTCCTGGAACCTGAGTTAGGGACAGTTGTTAGCTGCCATGTGGGTGCTGGGAACAAAACCCGGTCTTCTGTAAGAGCAGCCAGTGCTCTTTACTGAGCCATCTCTCCAGTCCCCCGAAACCTATTTTCTATTCTAGGATTTTTGTGGTTGTCATGAGGTCCGTGGGGAGAAATTGGTTACTCCAGTCACTTCATTCAAGTCTTATCATGTTCTATCACTTTTCTCTCTCCTTTGTCCATACTGAGAATCCCATGTTTTACATCAGAGTTGAAACGGTAAGAATGTTTGCTTCATCATTTAGATTAACTTGGAGTAAAGGCAGTGGAGTAAAGGCTGGGCCAAGGACCTCTTGCTGTGCCTAGATTTCCTGACAAATTCCATTGGATTAGTGTCTACTCAGGGGAGAATATTCAAGCAAAACACAGCAATGTGCCAGTTACAGGGTCCACGTGACTATGGTTTCCTGTGAAGTGAGTGACTAAGATTATTTTCTGGCACCAATAGATTAGCCACATGCAACACACATGAATAAAAAGGAGGAAAGGATACATATTGCAATCAAACTGAATAAGGCGACAAAGCTGGAACTGTAATTCTCACTAATTACATTATCGCCTGGGAGGCTGGGTTACCCTACAGAAGCCAAGTGTCTCCCTAGTGTCGAAACTCTTGGGTGAGTCGGGGAGATCAGAATTGATTGAGTAGAGGTGGAGTGCAGAGAAATTTGTTGTACATTTTTAATATAGTTGCTTCTTATAAAATGGACACCGGACACTGCTGATTGGTAAGTTAGTACACAGATCCATGTGGTATTTGTAGAGGAAAGGCAATTTCCTTTTCCCTGTGTTGTTCAGACAGATAATTTTTGCTCCTCACACTGTCTTTCTTTACCACCTCATTTCTGAGCTTTCTCTGTCAACAGTTCATTCAGTGCAGGGTTACCATTTATCTACCTGCTGTGCCACCATCTGCCTTCGAATACCTTAGCATGCTCAGATTCTGGATGGCCAAAGCAATCTGTGGGGATTTGCTTTCAGCTTCCTTTTCTCTCTGTGCACAATATATCAAGCAGCAAAGGGTGACCGTGAGACCCACCTCTGCAAAGGCAGCAGATGCCAGGTACTTGTTTGGAAGGAGGCTGAATTGAACTAGGCAGGACAGATATTTGCAAATTAAAACAACTGCTTTTCTGCCAGGATTTCCTGGTGCCTCGCAAGGCCCATAGAGAGAAGTTAATTATACCAGTCACCTTGAATTTCTTGAACATTGCGGGGAGGGGGAGATATGCTTTCAACTTGTTTCTGGTTCTATTTATTGTTAAGAAGAATTATCCTAACACCTAAGACTTCTGTGGCTTGGACATCCACATGTACAGACACAAGTGTCAGAGCTGGAAGGACGGCTGCCTGAAGAAGGGCTCCTTCTTCATCCTACTGCTAGAAAACAGACCAGAGAGGCCACAGGCCTGCCTCAAAGTCATGTGACTAATTGGTGGCAATGCTGAAAATGGAATATTTTAGCTGTGAATTAGCATGCATTGCCCATTATATAATATTAATTTTAATTTTCATATATTGGGTTGTTAGATACCTCTTCCTATTCAAGAAGGCTTCTCATATGTCTTAAATTCAATTGGATGCTATTTAATAATTGATACTAAACAAATGAAACTAAATAAGTATAATGTATTTTATAACACACTAAAATATTACATGCAGTGCCATAAATTTTCTCATTCTTTCAACAAATATTTATTTAGGAACTTTATGGAAAGCACTAGAATAGAGATTGTCAGCATGTCAAAGACAAATATAGGAAACTTACAGTAGAGGGGAGAAGTAGAGAAAAAAACACAGATAAATTAAAAATATAAAGAATAAAACATGGGAAATATATTAATCAAGAATATTTCTAAGCTGGGCATGGTGGTTCATGCCTTTAATCCTAGTACTTGGGAGGCAGAGGCAGGTGGATCTCTGTGAATTCAAGGCCAGCCTAGTCTACAAAGTGAGTTCTAGGACAGCTGGGACTACAGGGAGACCCTGTCTCAAAAAGACAAAAAAAAAATATATTTCCACGTCTATATGGAGAAACACATGGAACTCTTTAAAATATCGAAAATTCTCACTTTAAGGTTTATAGAATAATGTATTTTTCAACAGCTTCACTATGTAGCTCTGGCTGTCCTGGAACTTACCATGGTGGCCTTGAACTCAAAGAGATCCTCCTGCCTCTGCCTCCCAAGTGCTGGAATTAAAGGAATTTTCCACAACACCTAGCAAATAGAATTTTTATTTATATAGTTTTCTATTTTGTGATTGACGTATAGTAGGTGTGCATGTTTCTGGGGCATAGTATGATGTTTTGACACATGAGTACACTATGATGATCACATCAGAATAGATATTATGGTCATCACATTTATTTCTTTGTGATGAGAACATTAAAAACTTCTCTTTTCATTGTTTTATTAATACATTATTATTAACTCTAGCCAGAACTTGTTCCTTTTATCTAACTAACTCTGCACTCCTTGGTCAACCAAACTTACCTTCTCCAGCCTCTTATAAGTACTTTTCCATTCTACACTTCTATGAGAGTACTTCTCTCTCTCTCTGCATATATTGCTTAACTTAATATCCTCCAAGTTCATCCATATTGTCACAAACAGAATTTCATGTTTTTTTTTTTAAGGCTGAATACTATTTTATGGTATATATGTATTACATTTTTCTTTATTCATTTGTTGGTGGACCCTTAAGTTAATTCAACTTCTTGTTTCTTGGTTCTGGGTTTAGTTCTGATGTAAACGTAAGAATGTAGGTATCTTTTCAATGTGAATACACAGTAGTGGGAGTGCTGGTTTTAACTAGAAGGGAATTGTCTGGCAAACTCAGTTAATCAGAAAGCATTCTGCAGGTCTGAAAAAAAAGGCTCAGTGGTCAAAAGAGCTTGTTGCTCTTGCATAGGACCCAAGTTATAGTCTCAATACACAGAAAGTGGTTAACAACCCTCTGTAACTACAGTTCTAGGGAATCTGATGCCCTCTTCTGGCCTCTGCACACATTGCATGTATACGATACACATACACACACACACACGGGCAAAACACTCATATATTTAAAATAAAAACAAATAAAAAGAATAGTTCTGCTAGCTCTATTTGAGGGAAACAAAGCTAAACCACAGAGAATATAAGACGCGTAGGTAGGAGGGTGTCTGGATAGACCTGGAATCAGATGCAGAGTTTTCAGAAGTCTTAACTTCTCTATGGTTCAGCTTAACTTGCAGTAAGAGCATAAGTGGCATGAGCTCGATGGTGTGGGTGGGATCACGGAGCCCAGAGTCTTCCAGGCAGCACTTCAGTGACTGTTTTCTTCTTTATTTTTTAAAAATTTTTTTTATTATTTATTTTTGTATGTGTATGAATGTATTGTCTGCATGCAGGTCTGTGCACCCGTGTCGTGCAATGCCGCGGAGGTCAGAAGAGGGTCTCGGATTCCCCTGGAACTGGAGTTCTCCTGGAATTGGAGTTACAGACGGTTCTTAGCCGCCATGTGGGTGCTGGGGATCGAACCCGGGTCCTCTGCAAGAGCGTCGGTGCTCTTAACCGCTAGGCTATCTCTCCAGCCCTGTTTTCTTCTTTATTAAGATGCACCCCAGCATCTTTGATTTTGTTCCCCGTATTCAGAGCTGTCTCTGGCACCATGTACATTGGAAGAGTGAGAGCCAGCATTTGGAATGAGAGCCATGAGGTGGTAGGGGAGCTGAAGCCACCTAAAGAAATGATTTAGTTCTCACCATCATGTCCCAGTTACCAAAGCAGAACGATGGACCGAACCACATTTTGGAAAGACTTTTAGTCAGAGAAAAAGAAACAAAAAGCATTTCCCATGGAGTCAGCCAAGAGAGTTAACGAACCAGAATGTGGTTGCTGTAGGAAGTGTGAGTGAATAAAGCTTTGTTTTATGTTAATAGCATAAAGTGCCTTTGGCACAGGTCTATGTTTCTTGGCATTCACCTTCTTCCAAGAGGTAAGGACCTGAATGGCCTTACTAAAAACAGCTTCTCCTGGATCTGTGTAGTGTGACAGAGTCCAGGGCTGACCCCCAGAGGCACAAGGTGACCTGTGCCCATCTCTCACACTCATGGCGGTCACAAGGTGGGCCTGCCTGGAACAGCTTCAGGAAGAAGCAAAGTTGGGCTAGTGTTAATGCCGCTGAGTGTATGAAAGTCCTTCTGTCTCCAAATAGATTTTGGCTGTAGAAGGGCGTAGAGGAGAATTCAAGGTACAGGGAACCATAGCATAAAAGGATGCTAGAAGCCAGATCTATTTATTCAAATGATTTGTCTTACCAAGTGGAAACCTGCAATTTGGACATGGGCAGAAGTTTCTAGTAAATGGCACCGTGGGACCAGGACCCAGGAGTAATGATTGTTATCCAGTGTTCCTCCCACTATCACTGTGACACCCTGCTTCTTGATCTTATTTCCTAAGGTCATCCATTGGCCCATGAACCTGGAGTTACAGATGGAAGATACCTCAGTTGGAAGGCATCCTATGTCTTGCTTTGATCCTGTTCTTTTTCAGAGCTCACTGAGGCTCAGAAAAGGGGAAGACCCTTTCCAGGATCTCATGGAAATTGGTGTGACCCTGACCCTAGCTCACGTCCCATCACAGCCTGCACTATTTCCACACACAGTGAAGAGGTCATAGGTAGATTTCAGATGGTCAAAATGCCCCCTTAACATCCATCCAAGAAATATGAATTCAGATGCTAGGCCACCACTATTTTGAGGCCATTCTAGGGCATCAGATCAAAATTTCTATATTCTATGAGGTGAGGGAGATGTGAAGGAGACTGGGTTAACAGAATGGATAAGAAGATTTAGTCTTCCATAATCTTAATCTTTTTCAAACAATTCAGATAAAACTCAAAAATCCCTGATCCCTGTAGACTGAAGTTAAAGCTAAGTTCACAATGTTAGGTATAAATTGTGCTGGTCTGGGCTTTCTCTATGTGCAGTCAGGGTGCCTAGAGTTCTTCCAATCAGGACATTTATTCTCCTAATTACAGTGTCGCATCTGTCATCTCATTCTCTTCCTGTCCCCTCCCTGAAGTTGTGTTTATTGCCAAGACCTCTAGCATCCATGCCAGAAGCACGGCCACTCATGCAAAAGACACCAGAGCTCAGTAAAGTCAGCCAAAGTCAGCTCCTACAGCTGTTAGAGACACTGACACTTACTTCTGTAAAGCACATAATGAATGTTGTTAAAGATGAGGATGGTGACCTTGCTAACAGTTATTGTCTTTGTCTTATCTTTAAATATAGTTAGCTTTCTAGAAGTAGCTCAGGTATAAAAGTTCCTAGCCACACAGAATCTGTCAGTGTGTCTGCCAGAACATCTGTTCATCAGAAGGAAGCTGGGCTCAGAAAGACCTCAGCACAGCTCCAGAGTGCATCTCCACATCATACTGCCCTGGGTAGCCTTAGCTATGAGCAGCTGACACAGCCAGTTTTGGCATGGTATGAATCCTGAGGGCATCTGGACAGCATAACAGTAGATATGCACTTGTCAGTGCTGTGAAAACTGCTGTGATTTCCCAGGTTCAAGCTTCAAATCTTACCCATTCCAAATCAGAGAGTGCACACACAAACACACACACACACACACACACACACTCATGAAGTGGTGGTTCTGGAAATAATCTTTCCTGAAGATTATTTCATCCTATGGTTCCTAAACCTGATTGTGTCTACTGACCACCTGGGGAACAACTCATAGACTCCTGGGATCAAAGTCTAACATGTGTAACTAAAATCAGAATACTTGAAGCAAGTCTTCCCCCACCTCAAAGATAAAAAGTGTGTCTCAGAGACACTTATTCTCCTCATTTGACCAGTTCTGCAACTCTATATTAGTCTCAACCTGTTGTAAAAATGTTTTTTTTTAATATGGGGGGAAGATGCACTAGTCGAATTATATGAGGATGCATATTAGAATAAAGTAAGAAATTACATTGGTGTAGGGATATGGAAAAAGTAGTTTTTTTCTCTATGACATATGTTTACAGTACCACACATGAGTTCCCTCTGATTGAGCATGCTTCATCCCAATTAAGATAGCTGTTGATTATCCTCAAGATCAAAGTGCTACTACTGAACCAATAGTGACACTTTCTTTGGCCTGTCATGTTGTTAATTAAGCTTTGTAACTGTGTCGGACCATTCATTGTTTTTCTCTCTTGGCAGCTTGTGTAGTATCCTCTGACAACATGAGAGCTGGTGTTCAGGGTAAAACACCTAACCCAACCTAAGGAACTTGGCAGTTGATGGCTGCTGGGAGACAGAAAGACAGTGTCTTAGAGGGATGGGACTCTTGGTGGGCCCAGCGGATGTACTCACACTGAAGGACATTTGGGGCCACAGATCAGACTTTATAGACAATATTATATATAGTGTAATATATATACAAACACACACACACACGTATAATATGCATACATGCCCATTAAATTGCATGGAGGGCACTAGAGGGAGATGTGGGGAGGGTATCTAAATACCATCAAACTGTAATGTATGAAAATTACAAAAATTCAGTTTAAAAATCCAGAGAAAATGTAAAAAGGAAACAAAACACAAGCCTAGCATATATCCAGAGAGAAGGCTATTTGATCAAAATTCAAAGGCTTCCCTCTCCCTGTAAGATTTGTGTGTGTGTGTGTGTGTGTGTGTGTGTGTGTGTGTTCACGTATGCTCATGTGCATGTGTATGGAAGACAGAGGATAATCTCAGTTATCTTTCCTCATCTGCTATCCAAGTTTTCTTTGGAGACAGGGTCTCTTCCTGGCCTGGAGTTAGCCAAGTACACCAGAAGGGCTGGCCAGCAAACCCCAGGCGTCAGCTTGTCTTTGGCTGTCTCCTTTCCAGCACTAGGCTCAAAAGCTTATTATTTTTTTAATGTGAGTTCTGGGGATCAAACTCAGGGCCTTGTGCTTACAAGGAAAGAACTTTGCTGACTTAGCCCTGCAATTATCTATGCTCATATACACACATAATTTTATCGTACATAGTTATATAGGCCATTTCTATATACATACATAATGTACTTTGAGCAGATTCTCTCCCCCACATCCCACCCCATCCCTTTCTTTCTTGTGCCCCTCTTCCTGCTAATCCCCTTTGTTCTCCTAGACAGTTTTGGTTCTACTTGTATGTTATCCATACAAATATGATATTAATTCTATAAAATCTAGGATCTAGAAATGAGAGAAAACATGATATTTGTTATCCGAGACTGGTTTAGTTCAGTTGCAGCCATTGTCCTGAAAAGAACACAATTTATTCTTTATTGTTGAAAATTCCCCATTGTGTATAAAGACCACATTTTCTTCATCTATTCCTCTGTTGACGGACACCTAGGTTGGTTCCATAACTTAGCTACTGTGAACAGTGCTTCCATAAACATTGATGTGTGAGTGGCTTTGTGATATGTTGATATGGAGTTTTTTCTTTAGGTAAATTTCCAAGAGTGGTATAGCTTTGCCACATGGTACATCTATCTTTAGCTTTTTAAAAGTTTTATGTCAAGTGTGGTGATGCATGCCTTTAATCCCAGCACTCAGGAGGCAAAGGAAGGCAGATCTCTGTGAGTTCAAGGCCAGCCTGGTCTACATAGGTAGTTCCAGGCCAGCTGGAGCTACAGGGAGACCTTGTCTCAAAAAGACCAAAAAAAGTTTTATTTGTTGTTATTTTATATGTATGTTTTGCCTGTATGTATGTAAAGGTACCATGTATATGCAATGCCTTGCAGAGGCCAGAGGAGGGTGTCAGAATCCCTGGAACTGGAACTGGAGTTACAGTTTTAGCTCTTTTGAGGAAACTGCTTCATGGTTTCCCTGGTGGCTGGAGTGACTAGTTTATACTCCCATCAGCAATGAATATAGGTTCTCTTTATGCCCACATTCTTATTTGGTAATTGACTGGCATTCTGATTGGGGTATAATAAAATCTCAACATAGATTTTATTTGAATTTTTGAAATGACAAGTGATGTTCAATGTCCTATAATTTCCTTTCTAAAAATATTTTTATTAAGTTTTTGTGCATTTCATAGAATAGATCTTAATCAAATTTAGACCCCCTCTTTCATCAGTATCTTTCCATAGGCACCCCCCCACCCCTGGGATTCCATGCATACTGTCATATATACTAAGTCTTTTCTGGTCAAGCATGTGTATCCAGATGTCCCTCAGTGCAAGTTCACCCACTGGACTCCAGTCAGCCTATCTAGTGTCTCTCCTTTAAAGATCTACTTTCCCACCACTCTAAGATATCATCTTACTCCAATAAGACTGGCTAGGATCAAGAAAACAAATGACACCAAGTGCTGGAGAGGTTGTGGGGAAAGAGGAAGACTCATCTACTGCTGGTGGGAATGTAAACTCGTGCAGCCACTATGGAAAGCAGTGTGGAGAACCCTTGGAAGACTTGGAATGAACTTGCCACCTGACCCAGCCTTACCTCTCCTGGGCATGTACATACAAGACTCATCTTACGGCAGAGATACATGCACAGCCATGTTTATTGCAGCTCTCTTCACAATAGCAAGGAGCTGGAACCAACTCAAGTGCCCCTCAACTGATGAGTGGATAGAGAAAATGTGGTACATCTACACAATGGACTTCTATGCAGGGGTAAAGAAAGATGACATCAAGAGTTTTGCAGGTAAATGGATGGAACTAGGAGATATTATGTTAAGTGAAGTAACACAGTCCCAGAAAAACAAACGATGAATGGTATCCCTCATCTGTGGATGCTAGTGCCAATTACCTAGTTGTAAGTATTTCTTGTGCACAGTCCCTTGAGCTTTTGTCCAAGCAGTTGGGAGTGATGCATGTTGGAAACAACAACAACAACAACAACAACAATAACAGAAAGGACTGCATCAAAGAACTGACTGAAGCAGTGAACTTCTGCTCAAAACAGTCAACTTCCACATAGAGAATTTTGAGAAAGACTGAGAAAGAGATGAAAAGCATGTTTGGCAGAATGCATGAGCTCTGGTGGGGTGGGGGGTTAGGGTGCGGGACACAGGTCTAGATCTGATTAGTAACATAATCTTGTAATATATATATATTACAAGATTATGTTACTAATCAGATATATATATTATATATTACAAGATTATGTTACTAATCAGATATATATATATATATTATATATATATTATATATATATATAATTAAAAAAAGTTAAAAAAAGATCTACTTTCCCTTACCCAGCATTAAGGGAATACCAATAGTTTCTTGGCTAGGGTTAGAACCTGTTGCTCATTTCTCTTGCTTCTACAGTGAGCTTTTGTCAGATTGAGTTGGCATGGGTCTTATGCATGCTGCCAATCATTGTTTCCATATGTTCATGTGCCAACCCTGGCTCTTACAATCTTTCCACCCTCCTCTTTGGCAAAGGTTCCTGAGCTCTGGATGGGTGAAGTTTAATATAGAAGTCCAGTGACATGCATGCTACAGTTTCTTTTCTGTAAAACGTAGCCAGTTGTGGCCCTTCTGTGTGTATCTGTTCTAGAGTTGAGGGATGTATGAGTATTCTCTCTACTCCTCTGTTCTACTATGTCTCATCACCCTTAGCTTGTCTGTAAATGTAAGGATCCATATTTATTATATAGTAAGAAATTTCATTGGTCTGGAGATATGCCAGAGATAGGGTTGTCTCTAGGGTCTATGACCTCTCCCTCCACGTGTATTTGGCTGTATTTACAGTGCCACTCATGAGTTCATTCTGACTGAGAGGGCTTTAAGTCCAGTTGGATAGATGTTGATTACCTTAGATAAATGTGTCACTAAATCACCAATTTGAGATAGTTTGCTGTGGTGGGCATTGTGGTTATTAATTAGGCTTTGGAGCTGAGTTGAACCGCTCACTGATTGATTTGCTTCTTTAGCAGTATCCTCTAGAACAGTGAGAGCCAGACTTCAGGGATGAGGCTTCCAGGGCAGTTCCAGCTCCTTTGCTCCAAGTCCTATGTCTCAAGTACGTCCTGTCTTTAGGAGTAGGTTTTTGCCTTCAAGCTCTGGGATGTAATCAAGGGCTGTGGCAATAGCTTGTGTTATTTTGGGAGTCTTTTGGACTCCCCTGAGCAATAACTCATAGGGAAGTTTCTCCTGTCTGGCACTGTGTTCCTTGTTAGATAGCCTTTGGGTATACACATGCACTCATGTTCAGATATTGTATTAATTTTTCTGGCAGTTTTGGAGTTAATACATTTACCTCTGGCTTTTTACACCACCTAAGCTTTATTTATTTCTCCTCTCTTTCTCCCTGTCTAATTTCCCTCCTCCCTCTCCAGTTTAAGTACCCCAATTTCTCCCATTTTCTCCTTGACAATACCTGTCTCCCATTATCCCCTTCTCTTGAGTTCCTTCTCCCTAACCCCCATGGCACTTTGGATGTCCTTTCGTCCTCCCTTCCCACTTGAATACCATCATTTTCCCCTTGGTAACCTTGTTTCCCAGTATTTCCCTCTCCCAGATTCTTTCTTTCCCTTTCCCTTTGGCTTCTGCTGTCACATCAAGATATATGCTCACATGTAAGAGACTGGTGCTAAGATCTGCAAATGAGGGAGAACATATGTCGCCTGCTTTTCTGAGTCTGTGTTCCTTCACTTAGTGTAACAGTTTCTCGTCCCTTCCATTTACCTGAAAGTTTCATAATTTCATCTTTTCTCACTGCATTTCTTCCTGAAAACAGCACAGTGGCTCTGGTAGAGGAAGTTGCTTGCCTTGAGCCCTTAGCAACACCTTGACAGACTTGGGAACTGTGGAAATGGTATCAAACTGCTTGAGTTCTTACATGTTGCTGTGTCCTACCATGCACATTTCCTGTCTATTACCAATGAGCAAACCTTCTTCCTCATTTTCCTCATATTCATGATACAACATATACATACTTGGCTAGACATGAACACTTACTGATGAAGAATTTTTACTCTAATCCTGCTTCCCTGTAGAAGCTCAAATTCCTATTACAGTTTATTAGGCCAGAGCACCTGGACATTTAAAAAGACCCTAAGACTTTAAAGTTCAGCCTCTGAAAGTGTATGAATATTGCACACATGCACCTGTTTTGTTGTTACATTAAGGTTCAGAGCTTTCATCAGATGCTCAATGGCATCTATTTCTATTCCTCAAATGGCTAAACCTTTGGCTTATACCCCAGTAAGAGTTACTTGCTTATTATTTTGAAGGAGATGGCTTAGAACTTAAAAAGAAAAACAGAGAAACATAAATCTACTTTAGATACCCAGCTCATCTTAATGCATTTTGGTCCATCTAGCTATATGAGGCATAGTGAAAATGTTTGCTGAAACGTCAACATAGAAGGCACAATCACATACTCTTTTTATTTATTTATTTATCTATTTATTTATTTAATTTTTAAAATTTATTTTCGTATGTGTATGAATGTACTGTCTGCATGTAGGTTTGTGCACCTGTGTTGTGCAATGCCGCGGAGGTCAGAAGAGGGTGTCGGCGGATTCCCCTGGAACTGGAGTCAAGGACGGCTCTCAGCCGATCACATACTCTTATATAACTCCTAGACATTGGCTGAGTGCTAATGTGAAAGACCAAGTATGGTCAACTTAAAGTGGCTTAAGGAAAATTTGCAAGGGAAGCCAGAAGAGGCTTAACATGGAGACTCGCGAGGATAGTAAACCATTTTTATCAGGGCAGGACTTGGGAGGAATATGAAGCAGTAACTTTTAATTAAAGTTATGCTAGTACACTAATTTGGGCAACTAAGATTCATAATTAAAATTTTATGCCAAGTCTGCACATCACCAAACACTTTTAATGGCTCCAGGAGAAACATGATATGGTTACAAGATACAGTGCTGTGAGATTCAAGAGAGACTGTCAAACACACAAGGTAGAGAAGCTGGGGAGAGTAACCAGGAAGCTTTGTCTTTCAAATAGTCCAAAGGCCCTTCTTCTGAAAATGGGTATGGATTCCTGGCCATGGAAATGTCCAAACATCTTTCACAGAAACTACCAAAGGCTATCTTAAATGTCTGGTACTTTCTATCTTCTCTAATTCATGATGGCTCCTTAAGGGAATGATATCTTTCATTTTTTTCTTTCCTTGATACTTGAAATAATTCTTATATTAATTATCTAGTATGTAACAGTGCCGAAAACAACCAATTACAAATTCTCAGTGGCTGGTATCAATAAGTATATAGTTCACGAGTCTTTGGGGCTCAAGTGATATAGGCTATATTTTCTGATATGTCTGTTGTGAGCTGAAAGTCATTTAGATGTTTGCTGAACCTTCTGGATTGCTTTCTGGCTATGTGTCAGGGGTTTGGCTGGCTGTCAGCAAATCCAAGAGAGTATTGCTTGAGGTGACAGAACCATTTGCCCTGTACTGCAAATTTTATCTTCCACTAGACTTGCTTAGGACAATTTTCCAACATCTGACCAGTCAAAACAACATATGCTATGAAGTTGGCTCTGAACTTAGTACTATCAAAATACTTGGTACTGTCTGAACTTAATACTATCAAATTACTTAGTGAAGAATATGGATACACAGAATAATAAATAATGGGGGCCATTAATGTAATCAGCTTCTCAGATGGCTAGAATATGATAAAGGCACAAAGTTTGTTGCAAAATATGGGTTGAATGTCCTCTGAAGAAGACACTCAGGTAGCTAATAAGCACATGAAGAGATGGTCAATATTATTAGTCAATAGATAATGGCACCTAAATGAGATGACATTTCACATACACTGGGATGGATAACATTAAAAAAAGTCAGAAAACTGAAAATGTTGATAAGGATGTGGAGAAACTGGAACCTTTATGTACTGCTTGTAATGATATAAATTGAAACAGCTACTTTGGAAAATAGTTTGATAACCATTTCATATAGCAGTTTTATTCCTATGTATATATCCAAAAGAAATAAGAACATGTCCAACATAAAAACTTACATGTGTGTATTTAGAAAATAATTGTTTGTTATAGTCAAAGAGGAGGAGTGGGCTAGGGATTGAGGTGCAGAGAGAGGTCGATTCCTGAAGCTTATTAGCTAGCCAGGCTAGCTCAATCAATGAGCTCTAGGTTCAGTGCAAGACCTTAGCTGAAAATAATGCTAAGGTGCAGAGTGATCAAGGAAGGTGCCTGATGTCCACCTCTGGCTTCCACATACATATACACAGACATTCATGTGTATCACATGTACATGCACACACCTACAGGGACACATACACCGTACACACTGAATGACAAATAGCAAAAATGTCCATCACGTGGTTCATGGAGTATAATGATACCATACAATATCATTCAACTAGAGACTTGAGAGCACAGAGCTTAGATTGGGGATTTCCCAGGCCACCTGAAGCACAGAGTACTGGGGAGTGAGCTAAACATGCATATCCTGCCCCCACTGGAATTGCTGAGGGAATGTCCAATGGATTCTTTGGAGAACATTCAGAACATAAAGGGAAGAGTGAGTTAGACTTCCAATAGAAAGCCTAAAACTTAGACAAGTCAACACTCCATAAGCAAGGAGAAAAACAAATCAATCAATCAATCAAACAAACAAACAATGAAGGCATCTGAAGGAGGCAAGCAAAGCAAGCCTTCAACACAGTGAAGAGGCATTTGGGATTCACATTGGAATACAGGCAAAGAGAAACCCACATGCCAGGGACACAACGAAGGAACAACATGGGAAAGGTGCAGGATAATTCTACACCAAGCTCTACCAACCCTGTGGGAGATTCCTACAGTGGGATCCCCCTGGGGATGGCCCAGGACACAGATCTTAGAGGAACAATTGCAGACATATTCAAAGAAATCAAAGAATATAAAGAACAAGTGAGAGAACTAAGTAGAGAGAATGAAAAACTCAAGAAGGACCTAGAGAGAGAAATGCCAGAAAGAACTAGAGGGATAAAATGACACACTCTGGAAGGAAGTGGAAACACTGAAAAGATCCCATGTTGAAATAGAAAAGGAAACCAACCAGTGAAGCAAAGAGCTATAGGAAGAGACTGAGAAGCTCCAAAAGGAAGTGGAAATATTAAAGAAATCAGAAGAGGAAATGAAAGAGGAAATTGAACCCTCATCTAATCAAGAGGAAATAAATGGAAAAAGCCTCAGAAGTAGAATGGAGGAAGCAGAACAAAGAATATCAGACCTGGAAGATAACACAGAACAACTGAAAACCTCAAGAAAAGATTATGAAAAATTTAAAAATACACAAAAGTGGAACAACCAGGAACTGTGGGACACTATGAAAAGATCAAACCTCTGCATTATAGGGATAGAGGAAGGAGAAGAATCCCAAGAGAATGGTATTGATCAGATCGTCAACAGAATAATAGATGAAAATTTCCCCAAACTAAAAAAAGACAAACCAATACAAATACAAGGAGCACATAGAACCCCAAACAGACATGATCAGAAAAGAAACTCTCTACACCATATCATAGTTAAAATGCTAGACACCTAAAACAAAGACAAAATTCTGAAAGCCACAAGAGAAAAAAAAAACAAGTTACAGTACCAATCACCCAGATATAAACATTTCTCATGAGAGGGATGCATAGTAAAAGAAAACAACAGAAGACTGCAATCAGAAAATGGACCGAAATGGTGATTGGGAAGGGGGAGGGTGGGTGAGGGACACTGGTGTATATTCGATTAATGCATATTTAATGACATGAGTGCAACAAGTGCCCAGTGCCCTAGACACTGTCTACGGATACACGGTATTTTAGGACTTAGTAAAGTAATATGTGTGTATTAAACAACATTGTTTACAGACTCCTGATAAAAACGGTAATGCTCCTGAGTTAAAGGAGATATGATTCACTGTTGTGTAACAACTATTTATAGTGGGTCCTGATGAAACTTACCTTTTAGGTGCCACAAAGGTTTAATATGAGAGACTTTCTTGCTTCCACTAGAACAAAGAAATAAGAGATGTAATGAAGTCATTCTCATTATCTGTTAAATTGGAGAAGCTGATGATAAGTAATCTCTTATAATCGGTTAAAACTGCTTCTTTAATATGACTACTAGACATGAGAACTGTGGAAAAGGGATACTCTCTGTTCAGAACCAATATATAACAATAAAGTCCTTGGAACTATGCAGCTCAAACAAAATCATAATCATCAGAGCTCGACATCAGCTAAGGATTATTCCACCAGGGAGAGGTTGGCCAGGGGGATCAAGGCTCCCACAAAAGGTAAAGTGCTCCTTGCTTCTCAAGGGGATACCTACAGAGAAAGGCATAAGAGCCGGGCGCGATGACCTGATGGTAACATGGGAGAGATGCATTGAGACCACACATGCAAGTGTCCATGGCCTCTGGGATCCACACAGAGGTTTTACCAAAGGCCACTAAACCTATACAAGCAAATAGGGTCCCCTGAGTCAAGCAAGACTCCACCGTCAGACCAGCTACACCTCACCTGCCTGAAAACTGATTGCAGCAGAGGCAGCCATATATGCCTGTAATCCCAAATGCTAATTGGCTATTGGCTCTCTCCTGGAGATAGACCCAGGCTGAATGCCACAGCTTACATTCCTACAGGTTAGGGTATATAAGCCACAGTAAGACCCCATGTCTCATTTAACAGGGGGAAAATAATGTAGTTCATGGATTAACTTCATGCGATAACATATTAACTGTGCTATGACAAAGTAACACCATAACACTATTGTGCTGTTAAATAACCTATATATCTAATTGCTTGTTCTTCATTAGTAGATTAAAGGTTATTAGGCGCTGTCAGCCATGGGCAAACTGCAGCAGAATTGACCAGATCCAAGACAACAGCTCCAGAGACGATGGACTGTTACGCTTCTCATTCACCGTGTCCCTTTTCTAAGGCAGGGAATAATCTGCGGATGAGAGGGGCGGGTAGAATGGAAGGGCCATGACATTGGGGTAATGGTGGAAACTACAGCAATTTATTCTGGACACTCATTGATAACTTGATTGAAATAACAAGCTCTCACCCCCCGATGGAAGGGGGGCTGTAGGGTTTGGAGCACAAAACATGCCTGCAAATTGGACATGAAAGGATGCTTGTACTCATGATTATCATTATAGCTATAAAATAAAAAGGAAAAAAAAACTGAGAGAAGATTGCGGACATGTCATGGCGGAATGCATGATATGCGTTGGGTGGGGGTGGGGAGGGAAGGGAAATAATGCCTGAAATGATTGGGAAAAAATGTGATGAAATGCACAAAGCATCAATAAAAAAAATGTTGAGAAAAAAAAAAATAAAGTTTGGGAGATGTTGCTAGAAACAGAGCAGTAGCCCTAGCATGTTTTCTGAGACCTGGATTCAATCCGCAGTACACACACACACACACACACACACACACACCACACAGGCACACACACCACAAAAGCCTTAGATAAATGGCGCCTAGTATTTTTTAAGTTCAACAGATACATGTAATTGGGCAATGGCAGTTTAATGTGAAAAAATTTAAATTTAAAAGTATAGAGCAAAACCATGCAACTCTAGAAAGGAAGTGACTAACTCCTTGAAACATGAGGACTATCTCTTTTTGGAGGATTTCAGGCCCTAAGTTAAAGCTCATCGTGTCCTTATGAAAGAAATTCCATACCTGCAAAAATAAAAACATGGGCCAGAGCTTGACAGTTGCAACACTAACACAGGGGTCAACAAATGTTTTCCATGAAGACCATGGAAGTAAGGATTTTAGGTACTGTGACCTGTGTGTCTTCACTTTCCTTGGCACATGACAGCAGCCACAGACAATATAGATAAGCAAACAGACTTGGCAATGTGCTAATAAAACTTTATTTAAAAGTAGGTGTTGCGGGGCTGGAGTCTGGCCTAGCGGTTAAGAGCGCCGACCGCTCTTGCAGAGGACCCGGGTTCGATCCCCAGCACCCACATGGCGCGTGAGAACCGTCTGAAAACGTACCAATTCCAGGAGAACCCAAGTTCCAGGAATCCGAACCCTCTTCTGACCTACGCGGCATGTGCCACGACACGGTGCACAGACCTGCATGCAGACACGCCTACAGTCATACACATAAAGAAATAAATAAAAAATTTAAAAAAAAATTTAAAAAAAAAAAGTTAGGTGGTGCAGGGCATGGTGGTGCAGGGAGTGATGTGGCAAACGCCTTTAAACCCAGCACTGGGGAGCAGAGGGTAGGGCAGATCGTTGTTAGTTCAAGGCCAGCCCTGGTCCAAAAGTGAGTTCCAGGGCCCAGCTGGGGCGACAGGGAGACACTGTCTGGAAAGGACCACCTGCAAAAACACATTTAATAGTTGGCAAGTCAAATTTGATTAGTGGACTGCCATTTGTTTGCTTTTGTTCTTAAAGTAACTATTATATTTTGGATTTGAACATAAAACCACCCAAACCTAGTTGTGATGAAGGCTTGCTCATCAGCCTTGCTGAGATTGGTGCTTAATATTTCATTCAAGAGACTTAGTAGCAGAAATTAGGTCACTGTGGCATGCCATTGAAGGGGACATTGGTGCCTTAGTCCCTTCACCTCTGTCTTTCTCTCTAGTTGTGCATTTTCTGTTTCTGTGTATTCTCACTGTGAAGTACTGCCTTGATTCAAAGCAGCAGCGCATAGACCATACATTGAAACCTCTGAGACGATGATGACTGAAACTAAACCTTTCCTGCTTATTAATTATTTACCTTGGGTATTTTTGTCATAGTAGTAGAAAGATGACTGGCAAATATATATGTATATATGATATGTAGCTATATATTATAAATATATGTGGTGTGTGTGTGTGGTGTTGTGTGTACACGTATAACACAGAATGATGGTTGGGCAATAAATGTTGGGAGGAAGAATAGGGAGGGAAGGTGTGGTAAAAGATGTGTCTGGTTAGCTTGGTAAAGACCAGATCAAAAAGGGTAAATACAAGTTTGGCTATATTCCTTTTCTCCTTTGTTCATTTATTCAAGGGGAACAAAAGGAATTCTCCAGAGGGGCTGTTGTACTTGTCTGAGATATAGCTAGCACACTTCTAGCATTTGGCAAGTATTGTAAAATGTTGGCTGACACCGAAGTCACTTTTTCCATGATGGCATGCATTTGGAGATGGAAATTTGGAGTTCTTCATGAGTTGAAACAGATTTTCACAAATGAGTTGTGGTACTTGTTTCCTGTCAAAGCAATGTTAATTGGACGATGATTTGGCCACAGGGGAATCTCTTCCATGGAGTATCGTCCGGGAGGCTCTTGGTCAATGACCGTCTTTTATTGAACCATTTTAGATGAATCCCTAATAGAAAATCCAACTAGGTCTGAGGTTGCAAATGATTCTGTATAATTTAGTGTCTGTTCCCAATCAGACTGTGGCTTCAAATATATTTTTCCTGTCAATACCCAAGCTAATGTGGGAAAGCTGACATTTACTAAATACTTGCAGAAATAGCTTGAAAAGACCTTTGTCCCATGGTCACCTGGATTGTTCCCAAGAATGTACTACTAACTTGTCCTAGCTTTTGGGAATCACTGCTCTTTTGACATATGGCAAGAATGGGAATATTTTTGTCTGTTTATATACTCAGCAGTATTACAGCTGCCTAAAAATATAGGCTTGCCATGGATCACACAGGCACCTGGATGCTGTGATCACAGATGAAAAGTCAGCCCAGAAGTGGTCTCTGAAGAACAGACCTACTTTTTGGCTCTTCTTGGAGAGAACACTTTCTCAATCACACCAAGATCGTGTTCCACTGACTGGACTCTTACTCCTAGCAGTGGCTTCCAGCAATGGTTTGTTCTAATAAGAAAAGGCCAATTTAGCTTACTTTATTTTTCCATTCGTGGAAGAAATGGAGACCAGAAGGAAAAGTAGAATAGACATGCATCAGTTTTCTGATTGTCTAGAATCCAATCTTCCTCTTCTCCAGCATGGAGGGTCCTGGCAGGAAATCAGTTCCCAGTGCCTGCCTTCTATTTGAAAAGCCTGAGGCTTGGATCCTTCCTGTGTTCCCTGGTACAGCCAACAGGAATGACACTGCATTTTAGCATGTGGTGGCAGGGGGTAGCTTGGTAGAGGTCAGCTCAACCTGGCGATGGTAGAGTAGTGCTGGTAGCAGTGACATCTTAGGGTCTTTGATGGCCTCCTGACCAGCAGGTGGTTGCACTTGATGCTTGGCATCCTTGCTTCAGGTCTGGATCTCTGGTATCCCACCAGCAGCTTTTCAATTAAGTTCCTTTTGGACCTCAAGCCCCTACCAGCATCCTTCCAACAAATATCTTTTTGGACCTCAACCCCCTACCAGCATCCTTCCAATAAATCTCCTTTTGGACCACCAGCTTCCCACCAGTATCCTTCCAGTCAATCTGCCTTTGGCTTCACTTATCCACAGCTATTTCCTTTGCTTGCAGCTGTGAATCCTGGGTGATGTAGTATGGAAAGTTGGTTTCAACAGTCTTTCAACTAGTTGTTGTCTAAATATTAGCCCCTTTCCGTGGCCGAAGGAAACCTGTTACTTCCTGCCTTATCATATTTTGGTGGCACTGAAAAGCAGGAAGATGCCTCCAAAATGAAACACTCACCAAATGCTGAGTTAGAGAAATGTGAAAGTTAGGGTTTCTTTCATTCACCGCTTGCTCTTTTCATGACAGTGCCTCACATGCTGACCAACTGACTAATTAAAAGGCACCTGCTAATGTCTAGACAAAAACTGAGGTATTTTAAACTGATTCTTTATATATCAGGTGATTATCCTAATCTGAAAACCCCAAATCTGAAATGTTTCAAAATCTGAAACTGTACTGAATAGGATGCATGGAGTTGGAAAATTCAACAGGTGACCTCACATGATGGGTTGCCGTTAAAGTGCTGGTGCATAAAAACATCCTATGAAATTGTCTTCAGGCTGAAACATGAATGGATTTCTCATTTAGCCTTGCAGTCCATCCCCAGATATCTCATTATGTATATACAAATCGAAAAGTCTGAAATCCAGAACACTTGTGCTCCTAAGTGTGTTGAATAAAGGCCACTCATCCTGTACACAGATCAGCTACTGTTATGTGTGTTATGCCGCAAAACTCAGCAAGGTGAAATTGATGTTTAGGAGTTGTATAGCTGGTTAATAGTGCAGTTGGAATTCCCACTAGGGACTATGCAATTTTAACCCCTGCCTTCCCTAGTCCCTAAACCAAAGCAGGCAAGAAGAGAGAAGAGGGAACATCAGGAAAGGCAAAGAAAGAAAAAGAGAGAAAAAAGGACAGTGAGACTGAGAGCATGAAGATGGGTTCTCTTTCTTGGACAACAGATACTCGCAGGAGCTTCTTTTCTGAACACAGAGGAAAACAACAGTTTTGTAGTCTGAGGCACTAAGATTCTGCAGTGCGGACCTGGGACCCGGGCTCACTCTTTCTTAGAGAGGGCCAGTGTGTGAAGGAGCTCTGAGCTAGTTGGAGGCTATTTGTTCTGAGAGCTGGGTTCCAAGCCTGGTGAGCACACTTCTTCCCGTATAAATCTGCCTGTTCTGGGCTCTTTGAGGGACCGTGTTTGAACAGGGTGACAGTTCTAGGGGACGGGCTGGAAGCACATAAAGGAAAGGGCTTTCTCTTCCTGGTTGGCGACGCTGTGGGACTACTAGACTAGTTGGTGTTTCCCTTCTTCCTCTCCTTACTTACTCAATGGATACTTAATCAATGGATAAATGCTACTCCCAATTTTTCAGTCAGGGCAGTAAACCAGACAGATTCAGTTGTCCGAAGCTAGGTGCTAAATACAGACATTGGGAGAACTCAGAGTAGTTGGCTAGAACCCGGGCACGGGCATCCCTGGGTTGTGTGAATATGGGAAGAGAGTGATGTTACCTTATTGCCAGGAAGATGCTCAGATCCCAGCCAGTAAACAGGGCCTGTGACCTGCAGGGCAAGGCCTGGTGAGTTTCATTAACATTTGAATGGTGTGAGGAGGGATGTGAGAAGCATTTATATCAGGTTATGGGAATCGGCAGATTTAATTTAATATGTCATTTCAAGGTGCCTTTATCAAAGCCTGGCGTGCTAATCATTTTCCATGGAAGGCCCCTTTTTGTCCTATGGGAAAATCCTTTGGCTCATTCTCTAGGTCTTAGAAGGCAAGAGAAACTAGTTTTGGAAAAATAGATCAGATTCAAGCCCTGGCTAGTTGTATCAACTTGGCAAATTACATTATTTCCTTCATCTCAGAGATTAAATAACTACCTCATATCCAACTGCAGAATAACTAAATAAACCAAGTTACCTCTCCCTTCATTACCCCATTTCTCTGAAATTCAAAGGCCCCTATAATATTTTCATACACGTCTTAAATTACAGGTTTCTAATAACAAATTTGCAGCATAGCGATGTGCCCATGCTCTATTTATTTGCAATCCACTTTACACAATGTGCAGAGTAAAGAAATGCAGCACATTCATTTTTGTTTTCTTCCATGTACCACTGACAAGCCTTAGCACCCAACCTTTTCTTCAAGGCACGTCCACCACTCTGTCCTTGCACGATTTCCAGCTCTCCAGGCTGTCGGGCCCCCACCCCAGCCTTGTCCTGAAAACGATCTCCTCTGTCTACTGTCACCACCATTCCACCCAGCTAATATTTTCCTATCTCCTTAGGGAATTCATTGCTGAGCTCTGCTCTTGGTACAGACATACACAGGGACACACATTGTCATTTTTCCGATTCTAAAATGTCCTATACTAAGGAGACTACCTCATCTTTTACCCCGATTAATACTAACTCCCAAGAACCCAGAAAATGACAAGTAGTTCCTTAGCCTTGGGAGACAATGGAGAGGTGTCTCCCAAGGAAGATTGATAACCATTCTAGTTCTGAGTTTTCTCTCAGTGAGTCATGGATCTCAGATGTTGCTCGTCTCAAGAGCCCACTTTGAGTCCAAAGCTCGCACCAATAGTAGCTAAGCCTAGTCATGCCCTGCCGGGGGAAGCCAAGCCCGTGGCTGACTTGTCAGTGACTTCTGGCGTTGCCTGCAACGAGAGGAACCATTGTCCTTCACATGCTTGACTGACCAAGGAGTGGGGACCTAGCTTCCTTCCTGGTGCTGGCTTTTTAGGTCTGTAAAAGCTGTAAGACTAGTTAGAAACCGAGCTGGGGGCTCTGCTTTAATGTTCCGCTCCACTGGAGACCTGGCGTCTGATTTCCCTTGAGTGACTGGGGCTGTGATGGCTGTGACAAGAGAGAGGGGGAAGTACCGCAAGAACGTGCCAGTCTGATGTACCTGCATCTGGAACCTAGCTCCTGCCTGCAGCCGGGTGGTGTGCTGTTACAACTGTCCTCTGGGTTACAAATAATAAATCTCTGGTTTAAGTGACAGATAGTTGGGATTGCTCTTCTTGCATTTGGTGAACTTGTAATGATTCACCCTGCCACTTTCCTAGCTTGGATGAACATTCTTTACTTTCAGCTATTTCTCTACCCTGAACACATTCCTCTTCCCGAATCCACCCAAAACAGACTGCAATTGATTTGCTTGCAAGTGTGTCTTCCCCGCTAAGCTGAAGATACCTTAAAGGGAGAAAGTCTGGCTATTTGTCTTTACTCTGGAAACGCAAGGGGCTCAACTGATATTTGTTGCCTTAAATGTGTGTGCTGATAAACCTGGTCTCAGATTTTGTTACCATGAAAGGTAGTTAGATTCAACTTTTAAAAAATGTTTTTTACCTTATTTGTGTGTGTGAATGTACTGTCCTGCATGCAGGTTTTTGCACTCGTGTAGTGGCAATGCTGAGGAGGTCAGAAGAGGGCGTCCGTTCCCCTGGAACTGGAGTTAAAGATGGTTCATCAGCTGCCTAGTGGTGCTAGGATTCGAACCCGGGTCGTGCAAGAGCGGTCAGCAATCTTAATCACTAGGCCATCGCTCCAGCCCCGGTAGATCACTCTTAAAGGCTCCACCATCTGTGCATCACGTCCATATTAATGTTTGTTAACAATGCACTAAATGCCACTTTGAGGTAATAATAAACATCTATAGAGTGTTTTCTTGTTTTTTTTTAATTTTTATTTATTTTGTATTTAATTATTTTTATGTTATGCATATGAATGTATTGTCCGCATGCAGGTCGCGCACCCGTGTCGTGCGATGCGCGGAGGTCAGAAGAAGAGGTCGCGGATTCCCTGGAACTGGAAGTTCTCCTGGAAATTGGAGTCACAGACGGTTTTCTTCAGCCGCCATGTGGGTGCTTGGGGATCGAACCCCGGGTCCTCTGCAAGAGCGGGTCGTCGCACTTAACCGCTATGCATCCCCCAGCCCCCTATAGAGTGTTTTTCAACACATCATCACTTTCTTATGCATTGTGTCCATTTTGGAGACAAGGAAAAATTACCCAGGAACCAATTGGCATGGAAGCAGCATAACATATTGGTCAAGGGGACTTCATCTGGAAGTGAAACAGACTGGGTTTTAAATCAAGGCCCTGCCATCTACATTACATGTGACTTTGGGCAAATTGCATCCCTTTTTTTAGCCTCCGCTTCTGTATTTGTAGAACAGGAACCGAGATGTTCATGTCAGAGAGCTTTAAGGAGAATAAATGAGATTATCTAAGCACGGAGAATAGAATTTACTCCCAGTGAGCAGTTATGGAAATAGTATACTGAGCACATACCTAGTACATTGCTGAGCTAGCCTAAGTCCTAGGCAATCAAATGTCATGACTGGCCCACCTAACTAGTATTTCCTAGTAGAGGAGTCTACCATCTTGAATTTACACTATATATGATCAAATGGTAATATGACTAAGGATTCTTACTTCATTTGTAGCCATTGGCAAAGATGCAATTAATTATTCTACTTGATCGAAATGCACAGTGCCTACACACAGTAGGTGTTCAACAAATGGTTGTGAAATGAAAGGGCCCAAGAATTCTTTGCTTTTCTTGTAGGTGCTGAAGTTACAAACTGGCTGAGACAGCAGAATGTGGACAGGATGGTTTGGATTACTTGATTCAGTCCCATCCTCTGTGACCCACAAAGGGAGATGTCTGTGATCAAGGACAGAAGGAAACACATCAGTGGTCAATAAAGAGATGAAGCCCTGTGTCTGGGGGGAGGAATCATCAGCACTGTGATGCTTCAGACTCAGAAGACTGTACCTCCTCCAGGTGCTTTATAGATATCACAGGTAATTTTCGCTTGAGAAATAGGTGTAGGTTTTCTAATTTCACCAAAGTGCAAGTAGGCTTACAGAGGTTAAGCAATTTGCTCCAAGCGATGCTGATAGCGAAGAGTCTTGCTGGAAACAAAGCCCAAGTCTGTTTGGTTTCAAAACCCATTCTGCTTTCTGTGTTCCCTCCTAACGCTTTTCACAAAATGGAGGGTCAGTCAGTGCGGTACCAAGACCCAATAAACCCAATAACACATAGAGGATATGTGATCACAGCTAGTCATAATCAAATCTCACTTAACAGCTTCAAAGTAGTTGAGCAATAGAAGATTGCTGACAGCATGTTTGGCAGAATAACCCCATTATGAGAAGTCAATTCACTTAAACAGGAAGCAAAGATCGAATTAATGAATTAAGCTCAGGGTAGAAAGCTCACTTCTGATGCTGGATTTGTGTAAAACAATCATCATAGCATGCTATTATTTCAAATCAAAAAGGAAAAGTGACTGCTGCTATTATGCGTATCATGTGCTGGACAAAGGAAAAGCAATAAAAAAAAAACCCCAAATCAGCCAAAACTCGGTGGAAAGGCTGACCTGCATTATGCAGCCAGGTGTCAAACCCATGCATGAGTGAACTTCAGTGATGACCAGTGCTATCTTCAATACTATCCACATCTACAGCATATGGTTGTGTTTTAGTGGAGCTCCTCCAGGTTTCCCTAACCGCTTAATCTATGAAGTTATATATATATATTATTGTCTCTACTATTTTACTAGAGAAAAAGTAAAGTCAGGGTTTCAAACAACTTGCTAAAGTTATACACAGTAAATGGAAGATTAAAAGAGAGAATAGATCTTCAAAAATCTATGTAAATAAAAAATATTTTATTTTATTTATTTATTTATGTTTTTATGTGTATGAGTTATTCCTGCATGTGTAAGTAACACACTGTGCCATGCAATGTTCAATGGAGATCACAAAGGGTATTGGATCTCCTGGAACCTGAGTTAGGGACAGTTGTTAGCGGCCATGTGGGGTGCTGGGAACAAAACCCGGTTCCCTCTGTAAGAGCAGCCAGTTGCTCTTTAACTGAGCATCTCTCCAGTCCCCCCGAAACCTATTTTCTATTCTAGGATTTTTGTGGTTGTCATGAGGTCCGTGGGGAGAAATTGGTTACTCCAGTCACTTCATTCAAGTCTTATCATGTTCTATCACTTTTCTCTCTCCTTTGTCCTTTACTGAAGAATCCCATGTTTTTACATCCAGAGTGAAACGGTAAGAATGTTTGCTTCATCATTTAGATTAACTTGGAGTAAAGGCAGTGGAGTAAAGGCTGGGCCAAGGACCTCTTGCTGTGCCTAGATTTCCTGACAAATTCCATTGGATTAGTGTCTACTCAGGGGAGAATATTCAAGCAAAACACAGCAATGTGCCAGTTACAGGGTCCACGTGACTATGGTTTCCTGTGAAGTGAGTGACTAAGATTATTTTCTGGCACCAATAGATTAGCCACATGCAACACACATGAATAAAAAGGAGGAAAGGATACATATTGCAATCAAACTGAATAAGGCGACAAAGCTGGAACTGTAATTCTCACTAATTACATTATCGCCTGGGAGGCTGGGTTACCCTACAGAAGCCAAGTGTCTCCCTAGTGTCGAAACTCTTGGGTGAGTCGGGGAGATCAGAATTGATTGAGTAGAGGTGGAGTGCAGAGAAATTTGTTGTACATTTTTAATATAGTTGCTTCTTATAAAATGGACACCGGACACTGCTGATTGGTAAGTTAGTACACAGATCCATGTGGTATTTGTAGAGGAAAGGCAATTTCCTTTTCCCTGTGTTGTTCAGACAGATAATTTTTGCTCCTCACACTGTCTTTCTTTACCACCTCATTTCTGAGCTTTCTCTGTCAACATGTTCCAATTCAGTGCAAGGGTACCATTTATCTACCTGCGGTGTCAACCATCCTGCCTTCGAATACCTAGCCATGCTCAGATGTCTGGATGGCCAAAGCATCTGTGGGGATTTGCTTTCAGCTTCCTTTTCTCTCTGTGCACAATATATCAAGCAGCAAAGGGTGACCGTGAGACCCACCTCTGCAAAGGCAGCAGATGCCAGGTACTTGTTTGGAAGGAGGCTGAATTGAACTAGGCAGGACAGATATTTGCAAATTAAAACAACTGCTTTTCTGCCAGGATTTCCTGGTGCCTCGCAAGGCCCATAGAGAGAAGTTAATTATACCAGTCACCTTGAATTTCTTGAACATTGCGGGGAGGGGGAGATATGCTTTCAACTTGTTTCTGGTTCTATTTATTGTTAAGAAGAATTATCCTAACACCTAAGACTTCTGTGGCTTGGACATCCACATGTACAGACACAAGTGTCAGAGCTGGAAGGACGGCTGCCTGAAGAAGGGCTCCTTCTTCATCCTACTGCTAGAAAACAGACCAGAGAGGCCACAGGCCTGCCTCAAAGTCATGTGACTAATTGGTGGCAATGCTGAAAATGGAATATTTTAGCTGTGAATTAGCATGCATTGCCCATTATATAATATTAATTTTAATTTCATATATTGGGTTGTTTAGATACCTCTTCCTATTCAAGAAGGCTTCTCATATGTCTTAAATTCAATTGGATGCTATTTAATAATTGATACTAAACAAATGAAACTAAATAATTTAATGGTATTTTATAAACATAAAATATGTACATGCGTGCCATAAATTTTTTTCTCATTTCTTTCAACAATATTTTATTTAGGAAACTTTAATGGAAAGAACTAGAAGAAAGACTTGTCAGCATGTCAAAGACAAATATAGGAAACTTACAGTAGAGGGGAGAAGTAGAGAAAAAAACACAGATAAATTAAAAATATAAAGAATAAAACATGGAATATATATTATAAAGAATATTTAATCTGGGGGCATGGTGGTTCGGCTTTAAATCCTAGTACTTGGGAGGCAAGAGGCAGGTGGATCTCTTGAATTCAAGGCCAACCTATTCTAAATAGTGAGTTCGAGCAGCTGGGAGCTACAAGGGCGAAACCTGTCTCAAAAAGACAAAAAAAAATATTTTCCACGTCTATATGGAGAAACACATGGAACTCTTTAAAATATCGAAAATTCTCACTTTAAGGTTTATAGAATAATGTATTTTTCAACAGCTTCACTATGTAGCTCTGGACGTGCCTGGAAACTTACCATGGTGGCGCTTGAACTCGTAGAGATCCTCCCTGCCTCTGCCTCCCAAAGTGCTGGAATTAAAGGAATGTTTTCCATACACCTAGCAAATAGAAGTTTATTTATATAGGTTTCTATTGTGTGATTGGACGTATAGTAGGGGTGCATGTTTCTTGGGGCATAGTATGAGGTTTGACACATGAGTCACACTATGAATGGAACATCAGAATAGAGGTAGGTCATAAACAATTTATTTCTTTGGGATGAGAACATTAAAACTTCTTCGTTTACAGTATTTGATTTATAATTAAGACATGATTTTAACTCCTAGCAGAACTTGTTCCTTTTATCTAACTAACTCTGCACTCCTTGGTCAACCAAACTTACCTTCTCCAGCCTCTTATAAGTACTTTTCCATTCTACACTTCTATGAGAGTACTTCTCTCTCTCGGTGCATATATTTGCTTAACTTAAGAATCCTCCAAGTTCCACCATTTGTCACAAAAAAGTTTTCATGTTTTTTTTTTTTTAAGGCTGAATACGATTTTATGGTATAATATGTAGTTACATTTTTCTTTATTCATTTGTTGGACCCTTAAGTTTAAATTCAACTTCTTGTTTCTTGGTTCTGGGTTTAGTTCTGATGTAAACGTAAGAATGTAGGTATCTTTTCAATGTGAATACACAGTAGTGGGAGTGCTGGTTTTAACTAGAAGGGAATTGTCTGGCAAACTCAGTTAATCAGAAAGCATTCTGCAGGTCTGAAAAAAAAGGCTCAGTGGTCAAAAGAGTGGTTGCTCTTGCATAGAACCCAGTTATAGTCTCAATACACAGAAAGTGGTTAACAACCCTCTGTAACTACAGTTCTAAAGGGAATCTGAAATGCCCTCTTCTGGCCGCTGGCACACATTGGACATGTAAAATAAGAGACAACCATACACACACACACGGGCAAACACGCATAGATTTAAAATAAAAACAAATAAAAAAAAGAATAGTCTGGCTAGCTCTATTTGAGGGAAACAAAGCTAAACCACAGAGAATATAAGACGCGTAGGTAGGAGGGTGTCTGGATAGACCTGGAATCAGATGCAGAGTTTTCAGAAGTCTTAACTTCTCTATGGTTCAGCTTAACTTGCAGTAAGAGCATAAGTGGCATGAGCTCGATGGTGTGGGTGGGATCACGGAGCCCAGAGTCTTCAGGCAGCACGTCAGTGACTGTGTCCCCCCTTCTTTATTTTTAAAATTGTTTTTTAATTATTTAATTTTTGTAATGTGTTGGTAATGTAAGTGCCTTCATGCAGGTCTGTGCACCCGTGTCGTTCAATGCCGCGGATGTCAGAGAGAGGGATCTCGGATTTCCCCTGGAACTGGAGTGTCTCCTGGATTGGGAGTTACAGACGGTTCGTAGTAGTCTTGCCCCATGTGGTGCTGGGGAAGTCGACCGGGTCCTCTGGCAAGAGCGTCGGCGCTCCTTACCGCTAGGGCTATCTCGCCACCCTGTTTTCTTCTTTATTAAGATGCACCCCAGCATCTTTGATTTTGTTCCCCGTATTCAGAGCTGTCTCTGGCACCATGTACATTGGAAGAGTGAGAGCCAGCATTTGGAATGAGAGCCATGAGGTGGTAGGGGAGCTGAAGCCACCTAAAGAAATGATTTAGTTCTCACCATCATGTCCCAGTTACCAAAGCAGAACGATGGACCGAACCACATTTTGGGAAGACTTTTATCGAGAAAAGAAACAAAAAGCATTTCCCATGGAGTCAGCCAAGAGAGTTAACGAACCATTGCTGTAGGAAGTGTGAGTGAATAAGGCTTTGTTTTATGTTAATAGCATAAAGTGCCTTTGGCACAGGTCTATGTTTCTTGGCATTCACCTTTTTCCAAGAGGTAAGGACCTGAATGGCCTTACTAAAAACAGCTTCTCCTGGATCTGTGTAGTGTGACAGAGTCCAGGGCTGACCCCCAGAGGCACAAGGTGACCTGTGCCCATCTCTCACACTCATGGCGGTCACAAGGTGGGCCTGCCTGGAACAGCTTCAGGAAGAAGCAAAGTTGGGCTAGTGTTAATGCCGCTGAGTGTATGAAAGTCCTTCTGTCTCCAAATAGATTTTGGCTGTAGAAGGGCGTAGAGGAGAATTCAAGGTACAGGGAACCATAGCATAAAAGGATGCTAGAAGCCAGATCTATTTATTCAAATGATTTGTCTTACCAAGTGGAAACCTGCAATTTGGACATGGGCAGAAGTTTCTAGTAAATGGCACCGTGGGACCAGGACCCAGGAGTAATGATTGTTATCCAGTGTTCCTCCCACTATCACTGTGACACCCTGCTTCTTGATCTTATTTCCTAAGGTCATCCATTGGCCCATGAACCTGGAGTTACAGATGGAAGATACCTCAGTTGGAAGGCATCCTATGTCTTGCTTTGATCCTGTTCTTTTTCAGAGCTCACTGAGGCTCAGAAAAGGGGAAGACCCTTTCCAGGATCTCATGGAAATTGGTGTGACCCTGACCCTAGCTCACGTCCCATCACAGCCTGCACTATTTCCACACACAGTGAAGAGGTCATAGGTAGATTTCAGATGGTCAAAATGCCCCCTTAACATCCATCCAAGAAATATGAATTCAGATGCTAGGCCACCACTATTTTGAGGCCATTCTAGGGCATCAGATCAAAATTTCTATATTCTATGAGGTGAGGGAGATGTGAAGGAGACTGGGTTAACAGAATGGATAAGAAGATTTAGTCTTCCATAATCTTAATCTTTTTCAAACAATTCAGATAAAACTCAAAAATCCCTGATCCCTGTAGACTGAAGTTAAAGCTAAGTTCACAATGTTAGGTATAAAATTGTGCTGGTCTGGGCTTTCTCTATGTGCAGTCAGGGTGCCTAGAGTTCTTCCAATCAGGACATTTATTCTCCTAATTACAGTGTCGCATCTGTCATCTCATTCTCTTCCTGTCCCCTCCCTGAAGTTGTGTTTATTGCCAAGACCTCTAGCATCCATGCCAGAAGCACGGCCACTCATGCAAAAGACACCAGAGCTCAGTAAAGTCAGCCAAAGTCAGCTCCTACAGCTGTTAGAGACACTGACACTTACTTCTGTAAAGCACATAATGAATGTTGTTAACGATGAGGATGGTGACCTTGCTAACAGTTATTGTCTTTGTCTTATCTTTAAATATAGTTAGCTTTCTAGAAGTAGCTCAGGTATAAAAGTTCCTAGCCACACAGAATCTGTCAGTGTGTCTGCCAGAACATCTGTTCATCAGAAGGAAGCTGGGCTCAGAAAGACCTCAGCACAGCTCCAGAGTGCATCTCCACATCATACTGCCCTGGGTAGCCTTAGCTATGAGCAGCTGACACAGCCAGTTTTGGCATGGTATGAATCCTGAGGGCATCTGGACAGCATAACAGTAGATATGCACTTGTCAGTGCTGTGAAAACTGCTGTGATTTCCCAGGTTCAAGCTTCAAATCTTACCTACCCATTTCAAATCAGAGGTGCACACACAAAACACACACGGCACCACACAACACACACACACACACACAACACTCATCGAGGGTGGTTCTTTGGAAATAGATCTTTCTGAAGTATTTTCATCTATGTTCCTAAACCTGATTGTGTCTACTGCCACTATCTGGGCGCTACTCATAGACTCCTGGGATCAAAGTCTAACATGTGTAACTAAAATCAGAATACTTGAAGCAAGTCTTCCCCCACCTCAAAGATAAAAAGTGTGTCTCAGAGACACTTATTCTCACATTTGACAGTTCTGTCAACTCTATATTAGTCTCAACCCTGTGTTAAAAATGTTTTTTTTAATATGGGGGGAAGATGCACTAGTCGAATTATATGAGATGCATATTAGAATATAGTAAAAAATTACTTGGTGTGGGATATGGAAAAGTAGTTTTTTTCTCTACTGATCTATGTTTACATACCATACACTGAGTTCCCTCTGATTGAGCATGCTTCATCCCAATTAAGATAGCTGTTGATTACACCAAAAATAAAAGTGCCACTACTAAACCAATAGTGAACTTTCTTTTGGCTGTCATGTTGTTAACTTAAGCTTTGATAACTGGTACGGACGCATTGTCATTGTTTTTTCTCTCTTGGCAGCTTGTGTAGTAATCTCTAAAACTATGAGAGGCTGGTGTTTCAGGGTAAACACTAACCCAACCTAAGGAACTTGGCAGTGATGGCTGCAGGAGACAGAAAGACAGTGTCTTAGAGGGATGGGACTCTTGGCATTCCAGCGGAGTGTAACTCACACTGAAGGACATTTGGGGCCACAGATCAGACTTTATAGACAATATTATATAGAGTGTAATATATACAAACACACACAACCTAAATGTGCATACATGCCCATTAAATTGCATGGAGGGCACTAGAGGGAGATGTGGGGAGGGTATCTAAATACCATCAACTGGTATGTATGAAATATAAAAAATCAGTTTAAAAATCAGAGAAATGTAAAAAAGAAACAAACAAAAGCCTGAATATATCCAGAGAGAAGGCTATTTGATCAAAATTCAAAGGCTTCCCTCTCCCTGTAAGATGTGTGTGTGTGTGTGTTGTGTGTGTGTGTGTGTGTGTTCACGTATGCTCATAGTGCATGTGTATGGAAGACAGAGGATAATCTCAGTTATCTTTCCTCATCTGCTATCCAATTTTTCTTTGGAGACAGGGTCTCTTCCTGGCCTGGAGTTAGCCAAGTACACCAGAAGGGCTGGCCAGCAAACCCCAGGCGTCAGCTTGTCTTTGGCTGTCTCCTTTCCAGCACTAGGCTCAAAAGCTATATTTTTTTAATGTGAGTTCGGGGATCAAACTCAGGGCCTTGTGCTTACAAGGAAAGAACTTTGCTGACTTAGCCCTGCAATTATCTATGCTCATATAGCACACATAATTTTATCGTACATAGTTATATAGGCCATTTCTATATACATACATAATGTACTTGAGCAGATTCTCTCCCCACATCACCACCTCATCCCTTTCTTTCTTGTGCCCCTCTCCTGCTAACCCCTTGTTCTCCTAGACAGTTTTGGTTCTACTTGTATGTTATCCATACAAATATGATATTAATTCTATAAAATCTAGGATCTTAGAAATGAAGAAAACATGATATTTTGTACCGAGACTGGTTTAGTTCAGTTGCAGCCATTGTCCTGAAAAGAACACAATTTATTCTTTATTGTTGAAAATTCCCCATTGTGTATAAAGACCACATTTTCTTCATCATCCTCGTGTTGGAACGGACACCTAGGTGGTTCCATAACGTTAGCTACTGTGAACAGTGCTTCCATAAACATTGATGTGTGAGTGGCTTTGTGATATGTTGATATGGAGTTTTTTCTTTAGGTAAATTTCCAAGAGTGGGTAAGCTTTGCCACATGGTACATCTATCTTTAGCTTTTTAAAAGTTTTATGTCAAGTGTGGTGATGCTGCCTTTAATCCAGCACTCAGGAGGCAAAGGAAGGCAGATCTCTGTGAGTTCAAGGCCAGCCTGGTCTACATAGGTAGTTCCAGGCCAGCTGGAGCTACAGGGAGACCTTGTCTCAAAAAGACCAAAAAAAAGTTTATTTGTTGTTATTTTATATGTATGTTTTGCCTGTATGTATGTAAAGGTACCAGTAATAGGCAATGCCTGCAGAGGCCAGAGGAGGGTGTCAGAATCCCTGGAACTGGAACTGGAGTTACAGTTTTAGTCTTTGAGGAAACTGCTTCATGGTTTCCCTGGTGGCTGGAGTGACTAGTTTATACTCCCATCAGCAATGAATATGGTTTCTTTATGCCCACATTTCTATTTGGTAATTGACTGGCATTCTGATTGGGGTATAATAAAATCTCAACATTAGATTTTATTGAATTTTTGAAATGACAATGATGTTCAATGTCTATAATTTCCTTTCTAAAAATATTTTTTTATTAGTTTTTGTGCATTTCATAGAATAGATCTTTAATCAAAATTTAGACCCCCTCTTTCATCAGTATCTTTCCATAAGGCACCCCCCCACCCCTGGAGTCCATGCATACTGTCAATATACTAAGTCTTTCTGGTCAAGCATGTGTATCCAGAGTGTCCCTCAGTGGCAAGTTCACCCACGTGGCTCCAGTAGCACTATCTAGTGTCCTCCTTTAAAGATCTACTTTCCCACCACTCTAAGATATCATCTACTCAAATAAGACTGGGCTAGGATCAAGAAAACAAATGATACCCAAGTGCTGGAGAGGTTGTGGGGAAAGAGGAAGACTCATCACTGCTGGTGGGAATGTAAACTGGTGCAGTCCACTTGAAGCAGTGTGGAGAACCCTTGGAAGACTTGGAATGAACTTGCCACCTGACCCAGCCTTACCATCTCCTGGGCATGTACATACAAGACTATCTTACGGCAGAGATACTGCACGCGCATGTTTATGCAGCTCTCTTCACAATAGCAAGGAGCTGGAACCAACTCAAGTGCCCCTCAACTGATGAGTGGATAGAGAAAATTGGTACATCTACACAATGGACTTCGATGCAGGGGTAAAGAAAGATGACATCAAGAGTTTTGGCAGGTAAATGGATGGAACTAGGAGATATTATGTTAAGTAAGTAACACAGTCCCAGAAAAACAAACGATGAATGGTATCCTCATCTGTGGATGCTAGTGCCAATTACCTTTTGGAAGTATTTCTTGTGCACAGTCCCTTGAGCTTTTGTCCAAGCAGTTGGGAGTGATGCATGTTGGAAACAACAACAAACAACAACAACAACAATAACAGAAAGGACTGCATCAAAGAACTGACTGAAGCAGTGAACTTCTGCTCAAAACATTCAACTTCCACATAGAGAATTTTGAGAAGAACTGAGAAAGAGATGAAAAGCATGTTTGGCAGAATGCATGAGCTCGGTGGGGTGGGGGGTTAGGGTGCGGGACACAGGTCTAGATCTGATTAGTAACATAATCTTGTAATATATGTATATTACAAGATTGTAATATTTATATATTACAAGATTATGTACTTCAGATATAATATATATATATATTACAGATTATGTCTAATCAGAATTATATATAATATATATATAATCTTTATACTATATATTAAGTTACGATCTACTTTCCCTTACCCGCATTAAGGGAATACCAATAGTTTCTTCTTGGCTGGGTTAGAACCTGTTGCTCTTTCTCTTGCTTCTACAGTGAGCTTTTGTCGGATGGAGTTTGGCATGGGTCTTATGCATGCTGCCAATCATTGTTTCCTTGTGTTCATGTGCCAACCCTGGCTCTTACAATCTTTCCACCCTCCTCTTTGGCAAAGGTTCCTGAGCTCTGGATGGGTGAAGTTAATATAAAGTCCAGTGACATGCATGCTACAGTTTCTTTTTCTGTAAAACGTGGCCAGTTGTGGCCCTTCTGTGTGTATCTGTTCTAGAGTTGAGGGATGTATGAGTATTCTCTCTACTCCTCTGTTCTACTATGTCTCATCACCCTTAGCTTGTCTGTAAATTAAGGATACATATTATATATAGTAAGAAATTTCATTGGCTAGAGATATGCACGATAGGGTTTTCTCAGGCCTATGACCTCTCCCTCCAGTGTATTTGGCTGTATTTAACAGTGCCACTCATGAGTGCATTCTGCTGAGAGGGTTTAAGAAGTCCAGTTGGATAGATGTTGATTACCTTAGATAAATGTGTCACTAAATCACCAATTTGAGATAGTTTGCTGTGGTGGGCATTGTGGTTATTAATTAGGCTTTGGAGCTGAGTTGAACCGCTCACTGATTGATTTGCTTCTTTAGCAGTATCCTCTAGAACAGTGAGAGCCGGTCCTCAGGGAGAGAGCTTCCAGGGCAGTTCCAGCTCCTTTGCCTCCAAGTCTATGTCTCAGGTACGTCCTGTCTTTAGGAGTAGGTTTTTGCCTTCAAGCTCTGGGATGTAATCAAGGCGTGTGGCAATAGCTTGTGTTATTTTGGGAGTCTTTTTGGACTCCCCTGAGCAATAACTCATAGGGAAGTTTCTCCTGTCTGGCATGTGTTCCTTGTTAATAGCCTTTGGGTATACACATGCACTCATGTTCAGATATTGATAATTTTTTCTGGCAGTTTTGGAGTTAATACATTTACCTCTGGCTTTTTTACACACACCTAAGCTTTAATATTCTCCTCTCTTTCTCCCTGTTTAACCTCTCTCCTCCCTCCCCATCCAAGTACCCCAAATTTCTCCATTTTTCCTGAAATACTGTCTCCATATCCCCTCTTCTTGAGTTCCTTCTCCCTAACCCCCATGGCACTTTGGATGTCCTTTCGTCCTCCCTTCCCACTTGAATACCATCATTTTCTTCCCTTGGTAACCTTGTTTCCCAGTATTTCCCTCTCCCAGATTCTTTCTTTCCCTTTCCCTTTGGCTTCTGCTGTCACATCAAGATATATGCTCACATGTAAGAGACTGGTGCTAAGATCTGCAAATGAGGAGAACATATGTCGCTGCTTTTCTGAGTCTGTGTTCTTCACTTAGTGTAACAGTTTCTCGTCCCTTCCATTTACCTGAAAGTTTCTAATTTCATCTTTTCTCACTGCATTTCTTCCTGAAAACAGCACAGTGGCTCTGGTAGAGGAAGTCGCTTGCCTTGAGCCCTTAGCAACACCTGACAGACTTGGGAACTGTGGAAATGGTATCAAACTGCTTGAGTTCTTACATGTTGCTGTGTCCTACCATGCACATTTCCTGTCTATTACCAATGAGCAAACCTTCTTCCTCATTTTCCTCATATTCATGATACAACATATACATACTTGGCTAGACATGAACACTTACTGATGAAGAATTTTTACTCTAATCCTGCTTCCCTGTAGAAGCTCAAATTCCTATTACAGTTTATTAGGCCAGAGCACCTGGACATTTAAAAAGACCCTAAGGCTTTAAAGTTCAGCCTCTGAAAGTGTATGAATATTGCACACATGCACCTGTTTTGTTGTTACATTAAGGTTCAGAGCTTTCATCAGATGCTCAATGGCATCTATTTCTATTCCTCAAATGGCTAAACCTTTGGCTTATACCCCAGTAAGAGTTACTTGCTTATTATTTTGAAGGAGATGGCTTAGAACTTAAAAAGAAAAAACAGAGAAACATAAATCTACTTTAGATACCCAGCTCATCTTAATGCATTTTGGTCCATCTAGCTATATGAGGCATAGTGAAAATGTTTGCTGAAACGTCAACATAGAAGGCACAATCACAATACTCTTTTTATTATTTATTTTCTATTTTTATTTAATTTTTAAAATTTATTTTCGTATGTGTATGAATGTACTGTCTGCATGTAGGTTTGTGCACCTGTGTTGTGCAATGCCGCGGAGGCAGAAGAGGGTGTCGGCGGATCCCCTGGAACTGGAGTCAAGGACGTTCTCAGCCGATCACATACTCTAATAACTCCTAGACATTGGCTGAGTGCTAATGTGAAAGACCAAGTATGGTCAACTTAAAGTGGCTTAAGGAAAATTTGCAAGGGAAGCCAGAAGAGGCTTAACATGGAGACTCGCGAGGATAGTAAACCATTTTTATCAGGGCAGGACTTGGGAGGAATATGAAGCAGTAACTTTTAATTAAAGTTATGCTAGTACACTAATTTGGGCAACTAAGATTCATAATTAAAATTTTATGCCAAGTCTGCACATCACCAAACACTTTTAATGGCTCCAGGAGAAACATGATATGGTTACAAGATACAGTGCTGTGAGATTCAAGAGAGACTGTCAAACACACAAGGTAGAGAAGCTGGGGAGAGTAACCAGGAAGCTTTGTCTTTCAAATAGTCCAAAGGCCCTTCTTCTGAAAATGGGTATGGATTCCTGGCCATGGAAATGTCCAAACATCTTTCACAGAAACTACCAAAGGCTATCTTAAATGTCTGGTACTTTCTATCTTCTCTAATTCATGATGGCTCCTTAAGGGAATGATATCTTTCATTTT
The DNA here is from genome assembly GCA_009823505.1 of Rhizomys pruinosus. NCBI lineage: Eukaryota > Metazoa > Chordata > Mammalia > Rodentia > Spalacidae > Rhizomys > Rhizomys pruinosus. The sequence continues at coordinate 745,364 of VZQC01012422.1, forward strand.
ATCAAACTATACTACAAGGCTATAGTCGTAAAAACAGCCTGGTACTGACACAAAAACAGACCTGTTGACCAATAGAACAAAACTGAAGATCCAAACCTGAGCACATACAATTTCAGCAATCTCATATTTGACAAGGGGTCCAAGAAGACACAATGGAGGAAAGACAGCATCTTCAGCAAGTGGTGTTGGCAAAACTGGATCACCACTTAGAAGAATGAAATTACACCCCTACGTTTCACCCTGTACAAAAGTCAACTCCAGGTGGATCAAAGACTTCAACGTGAAACCCCAAAACTCTGAAGGCAATAGAAGAAAAAGTTGGCAGCAGACTACAGGACATAGTCATAGGAAAAGACTTCCTAAGTCAGACAGCAGCTGTGCAAGAATTAAGATTGACAATTGACAAATGGGACCTCATTAAGCTCAAAAGCTTCTGTGCTTCAAAAGAAACCATCAAGGAAGTGAAGAGAAATCCCACAGAGTGGGAGGAAACCTTCACTGTAGATACATCTGAGAAAGCATTGATTTCCAGAATATATAAACTACTCAGAAAATAAAGAAGAAAGAAAACAAATCCACTCAATAGATGGAGCAAATTGCTGAACAGAGACTTCACAGGTGAGGAATTAGAGATGGCTGAGAAACATCTTAAAAAGTGTTCAACGTCACTAATAATTAAGGAAATGCAAATTAAAACCACTTTAAGATATCATCTTACTCCAATAAGACTGGCTAGGATCAAGAAAACAAATGATACCAAGTGCTGGAGAGGTTGTGGGGAAAGGGAAACACTCATCCACTGCTGGTGGGAATGTAAACTTGAACAGTCACTATGGAAAGCAGTGTGGAGAACCCTTGGAAGACTTGGAATGAACTTGCCACCTGACCCAGCCATACCACTCCTGGGTATGTACCCACAAGACTTATCTTACCGTAGAGATACATGCATAGCCATGTTTATTGCAGCTCTTTTCACAATAGCAAAGAGCTGGAACCAACCCAAGTGCCCCTCAACTGACAAGTGGATAGAGAAAATGTGGTACATCTACACAATGGAGTACTACTCAGTGGTAATGAAAGATGACATCATGAACTTTGCAGGTAAATGGATGGTGCTAGAAGATATCATGCTAAGTGAAGTAACACAGTCCCAGAAAAACAAATGATGAATGGTATCCCTCATCTGTGGATGCTAGCATCAATTACCTAATTGTATGGCAAACTGAACAACGTTAATGTGATCTGAAAACAACTGTGCTCTTATATTGTGAATCCCATAAAAATAAATAAAAATTAAAGAAAAAATATCATTCAACCATTAAAGGAATGAAATATTGTTAGGTGCTGCACCATGGGTGGATTCTGAAAACATTTTGACAAATGAGAGAAAGCAGACATGAAAGGCCATATATGCTCTGATTCCATTCCTACGAAATGCCTGGAGAAGGCAAGTATTTGGAACTAAAAAGTAAGTTAGAGGTTCACTAGGGCTGGGTGGGTTGGCGTAAAAGGAAGGTAACTTTTAGTGAATACAGAGTTTCTCTACAGGGTGATAAAATCACCCTAATGTTGATTGTGATAATGGCTATACAACTCTGTGAATGTAGAAAAATAAGCCCTTTAAACATAATTTTATGGCCTATCAATAAGCCATATCAATAAAGAAGAAAATTAAATGTGATAATTCCTAGGGAGGTGTCCAGCACATTGTTGGTCATAGTAATCATATTTTATAAATTATATGATGATATAGAATGCAAAAGGAACCATTATTTAATGTCAATTACAAAAATTCATTTCCAATTAAGCTGTGACATATTATCAATTATAAAGTGTATTCTAATTTCAGAGAGATTAAATATGGAAAAAAAATCTCAGACTCTCAAGTATGGCACATGTTGAAGGCATTTTTGTAACATCCTAAATTAACTCTATACAACCAAGTAAGTTCTTTTGTCTTCACACTCATTTTCCGGTTCCTGCATCTTCTCTAGACTTACAGTCTTTTGCCATATCCATTCTTCACTCGTAGACTCCATCAGGAGCACCTGGCTCAAATGCCAAGTCTCCCTCATGTCCCACCTTGCCCCGGTGTCCCCTCGTACTTCTCTGGAGGGTCTCTGGGCTGCCCGAATAGCTCTTATTTCTGTATATGGACAGAAGGCGGAACCTGACATGTTTCTGTCTCTCCCTTGGGAGTAGGAGGTCATTTTTGCCTCTAAAGCCCTTCAGGCATCTCTTTCCTTTCCTGTGATGGGATGTGACTGGGGTAAACAAGGAATGTGGTTGTTGTGGCTGGAAACATCTGGCCCTGGGTGGCAGCTTGCACTGAAGAGAGAGCGAAAAACCGCACATGTTGTTCACTTTTGTTTGTGTGACAAGTGGCTACAGCCGATGACTGACAGACAATGGAATGAATAGAAGCACTGCTCCTCCATCCTTTGGTTGCCAGTAAACCTGCAATTCCCCTTGGGGACTGAGGAGAATTCTTTTTCTCCTTCTTGCAACCTATTAGTCTCATCTAGAAAAGATAGAAGTAGTTCCATCATTGGCAGGCTTTCTGTCTGTTCTTTAACAGCGTGAATGTGCTTTCTGATTGTCACACTAGAGGAAAAACAAAAAACAGCCTCTTCAGACCTCTCTTCCATATATGTGAGCCTTATGTGAGCTGGGAAATTGTTCTTGAAGGGAAAAGCGAGTAAGAAAAAGAATGATCAGAAAGAAGCAATCATCAGAAACAAAAGACGGAACAGAGAAGCTTTATGGATTCTCTGCCTACATCACCTAGTTCTCCCAGGGCCTGGGTTTTGTTTTGGATGATTCCCTGGTTAGAGTCTAACCTGGCAAAAATAGAGAGATAAGAAGTCACTGTAGTGTAAGACAGCTCTTGCTGTATGAAATCAGTCTGGCTGCGTGAGGCCTTTAATCACAGTGTTATCAGACCTATAGAAGTGCTTGTGTTTGAAACACACGAGACTTTCTGAAGTTTCAGATATAGTTCGACTGAAGATACTATTCAGGGGACAGTGGTGAAGCCTCAATAGGAGGAAGACAGCACTGTGCGACCCAGAGGGTCTAGATGACTAGCCGTGAGCTATCCCAGCTCACAAATGGCAAAATAGCTTCATCTTTCATCTGGATGCCAAAGACGGGGAATGGCTACTTGACGTGCCACATGAGGATTCTGGGGCCGTGTCAGAACTTCACTTGGAAGTACTCTGTTACACAGCATGTCTGTTTAGGCCTTTAGGTAGAGCCAGGGTTAAAATGAGAGCTAAAATTCTGCCTAAAAGAGACAGTTTTGGAATCAGGTATACTTGGCTTCAGTCCTGGTTCTGTTTCTTATCACCTGACAGTGGTGCAATTTACTGAACCTTTGTGAGTCTTTTTCTCATGTGCAAAATGGGAGTGATAGTATCTAGTCAGCTCTTGCATATCATTCACTTTGTCCCTTGTATGGTTCAAAAAGAGGTTGTGTTTTAGTTCAGGTGCCTGGGAGAGTCAACACCTAGCTTACAGAAGTAATACACTTTTCATGTGGGAAACTGTCTCAGGCTATTGTCTTTTAGACTGAACTCTGCTTGGAGGATTTGTGCCTTAAATTAAAGAATGCTTTGCATATTTGAGCCACACAGCATCTGGGGATTAAGGCTGGAGTGAGAGTGGGTTGCTGAGGCTGGATTCAGTTCAAGAGGCAGATGGCGAAGGGCATTCACACAGCGTCCCCCTTCCAGCTCGTGTGCACATGACACTGACAGCTGTGGGGAAGAAGGAGCTGGCCACATCCATTCCACAGTAAATAGGACATGGTATCTGATGGTCAACATTCAATTCAATAACCTGCATCCGTTTCCATGAACCAAGTCAGCCCTGTTTCCTGGGCTCTGATCAATCTTTCTGTATTTACGTGCCCCATTCTCTACTGAGAATAAGAAAAGGGTGATATTATTGACAATATGTGCAGGCTAACAGAAAGCAGGGATCTCAAGACATTGCCGTCCTTCCCCAGACCTCATTCTGGCTCCTGGATTCACAGCTGCTCTGGTCTAAATGGAGAATTAGTTTAACGCACCTCAAGATGGTTTTATCTCTTCTTTTCTTTGACATCTCTTGAAAGCTTCCCAAGAAATGGACACTATTTACCCCCCTGGCCTGTAATCAGTTGGAAGAATCTTGCTGGAAGGTGTTTAGGAAAACAAGCCTGGAGTTTGGGGCCTGAGGAGCTGGTAAGGCTAGGGTGCTCTGTCCAAGGGGCCTTGCAGCTGAAGTAGCTTTTCTTCCATCCTCCTGAGATGGAGTCTCCCCTCCTGTCTGCCAGTCCGGTTGCACTTCTTCTAGCAGTGGCAGGATCACTTCTTTCCTTCCATCTTCTTTTCCCCAAAGACTGACATCTGTGTCTCTGCCCCAGGTTTATATTCTAACTCAGAAGTAAAACTATTTTAATGTATTTTTATTGAATTTTTGTGCATTTCATATAAAACATTTTAATCATCTTTATACCTCTTTCTTGCCATCAATACTTACCATAGCTCCCTCACTGGGTTTCTTGAGATTTTGAAATCATGGAGAATATTTGGTTTCTTTCTACTTTTATTTTTGTTTATAGTTCTTGGGAGGGGGGTTTAGGAACTATGTAACAGAATATACTAAGAACTTTCCCATTTTAGGAAAAGTAGAAATCAACACAATGCTTACTAGCCAGTTTTTATTAGCTTTGGAGCATAAGGCTATCCTCTGCAACCAGTTTTGCTAATTAAGTGGTGATTGGTATATTAAATTTAAAGTATAATTTAGTCAGACAATAATTACCACTGAACTAATTAAATTTACTTTCCCATGTTTTTAACTTTCACCACAAAGGGAGCTGTAAGTTACTGAGCTGCAAGGGATCTACCCATCTTTTTTTTTTTTTTTTTTTGGAATAAAAAGACAAAATTATAATGAGAGAGCATCTTCCCATTGAGCTTGGTATACAAATTGTATTAAGCAAGTCTACTGTGAAGGCTTGTGTGAAGTCTACTGAGCTGGGCTCTTTGGTTCAATGTCCAACTTAGATACTTTCTGGCTGTGCGATCTCATAGAATTGCTGTGAGGAGTATATGAGTCTGTCCTTAAAAATATTTTAGGATGTTGCTCACTGCTAAATTAGTCTTATCTCTGATGTTGTTTAAGTGGCCCTTGTGCTTTTGGGTAAATGCCGCACCACTGAGCTCCACCCCCAGCTCTTAGCACTGTGCTTTCTTTCATTTCCAATGCCAAGGATATTCAAAATATCCAAAAGCATAGTCTAATAGAAATGGAGCTGATGGAAACAGAGAGCAAGGGTGTCCATGCCTTGATGGCAGCATCTGCCTCGTGGACTCCAACCCATCATCATCTACGTCGCAGCTTCCATTATTTCCCTGGTGTCTCCTTTACAACTTCTGACAACTGAAGTTCTGTAAGCACTTGGAGTGTCTGCTTCACCTCTTGATTGGTGTCAGGCCCCCTTCTGGGGGTACTTGTAAGAGTCATGAGAATGCATTAAAACCTGAACTGCATGAGGCACCTTCAACAATGAACATTTTTCTTTTATTAGCTTCCAAGATATAGAAGAGTAGGAAGGAGGTGGAGGTTAGAGAAAACAAAGTTGGTCAAAGTCATGGCCACCTTCCCTGTGGATAAAGAGCCAGGGTACTCACAATCAGTCTTGGCTGCGTTCTGTGTTCTTGAATTGGTACCTGTCCTTCCTGTTCCTAATCTGAGTATGCTATTTACTTGGCAATCCAGTGATTACAACCCAGTCAATAAAGTCCCTTTGGTCCTCAGAAGAGTTCAAGTCCTTTCTGACAGTAAGATGTCCTTTGCCAAATGGTTTACCCTTACCATCACACCTGGACAGCTGTGGGTGCATACTTTATACTTCAAAGAAAGAATCAGTTCATTTCTTACAACCTATTAGATGTTCATGATACATATTCATTAAACTCAGATATTTAATATGTTAAAATTGATTTATTTTGAAGGCATAATTCAGCTTCTTATGCCAATATTTTTTTTAAGGAGGAAGTAGGTTTTACATAGGCAAGGCTATTCTGTTGACAGCTGTTACACTTGTTACCATTTAAGCCTTCTGAGAAGCACACAAAAATCATTACAGTTTTTGTTGACCTCTTTTTGGTCTTTAACATGGCCTAATTCAGGTTTTCACTATGAATTATTAGTATACAGGCACTCAAAATACATGCTGATATCATAGTTATCAAAACTGACCAATGATTCAAGTATATAACAACAGACTTGATCCCCTAAAAACCGTAATGGAAGTTACATTCACTATCTGTTGTAGACATCCTCTAAAACAGTATATTGGATTGTATTAGTTAACTCTATTCAAGGGATAAATTTTTTGTTGGGAGCCCTTTCAATTCTGCTTCCCATGTTTCTGCAGTAGCATGAAAGAGCACAGCCTGCTCTTAAGGCAAGAAACTGGGATGAGGCCTGTCCTATAGGAATCATACATTCAAATGAGAGAGGCTGCTTCCTTGCTGAGTGCTGGGCAAGTTTTACCATCTTGCTACCCTTGTGCATTTCCCCTAAGACCTTCCTAGGCCTGGCCTCTCATTTCAGTGTGCTGGGTCTTTTGCTTAGAAACCCACCCCCCCATCTCATTCATGTTCCATTAGATGGCCCCACACACATGCATAAATGGCCAGCATAAATTTGGCTCAGATGTCTATAGAAAAAGAGGACGTGGAATTGGAAGCAGGGGTAGGAATTGGGGGGAGTTAGGGCGAGGAATGGGGAGGAACATGAGGAGCATTGCATGCAGGCATAAAATTCCCTCAAATTAATAAAATATTGTATTTTAAAAACTAAAAATTTAGAGATGGGTTGGTTACTCCCATAACATTTGTGACACTAATGTACTGGTTGACGTGTCTGGCCAGGTCCACTTCATAGGCTTCATAGGATGGCACACATACCTGACATTGGTATCAGGCTTAAGAAGTCGAACCTAGGGGCCGGAGAGATGGCCTAGCGGTTAAGAGCACCGATTGCTCTTGCAGAGGACCCAGGTTTGATCCCCAGCACCCACATGGCAGCTAAGAACATCCATAACTCCAATTCCAGGAGAACTCCAGTTCCACGGGAATCTGAGACCCTCTTCTCACCTCCGTGGCATTGCACGACACGGGTGCACAGACCTGCATGCAGACAGTACATTCATAAACATACAAAACTAAACTAAAAAAATTAAAAAAAAAAAGAAGTCGAAGCTAGACAGGTGACAGGCCATAGGGGAGATCCTATGATTATCATGCTAAATATATATAGTATCAAACTGACTCCTAATGACTTGTTATACTCATAGATCAACGCATCTCTCAGGTCTCACCAGAGAACTTTCCTTATGCAGCAGATGGCGATTGACACAGAAATCCACAACTGGCCAATGTGTAGAGAACAAGAGGCTACAGAGTGCTGACTTCTGAGCAGGAAACTACAGCAAGCTTCCGGTTCCCAAAGCTCAAGGATCATTGCGGCCGAAGAGAGCGTAGAAAGATGTGGGAGGCAGAGATGGAGGAAATCGTTTTCCCAGACAGCTGGTCAGTTACTCATGTGGCCTCACAGCAATGGTGACAGCATGCACAAGTCCCGTGAAACTTCAAACCAGTTGAAACCCAGCATAGGCATTGGGGAAGTGGGTAGGAACCTCTGACAACTGATGGCTGCTGAGGGGGGAAGAGGCAGTGTCGTTAAGGATGGGACTCTGGGTAAGTTAATCGGGTTTCCATGGATGGACCCATTTGGGAACAAAAATTAGATTCTACAGGCCACACACACACACACACACACACACACACACACATGCACACTAGAGTACATTAAGTTGGGCAAGAGGCAGTAAAGGGAGGTTCAGATAGCGGAAGGCAAAATGTATTTTTTTAATTTTTAAAATTTTATTTATTTCTGTATATGTATGAATGTACTGTCTGCATGCAGGTCTGTGCACCCGTGTCGTGCAATGCCGCGGAGGTCAGAAGAGGGTCTCGGATTCCCCTGGAACTGGAGTTCTCCTGGAATTGGAGTTTCAGACGGTTCTTAGCCGCCATGTGGGTGCTGGGAATCGAACCCGGGTCCTCTGTAATAGTAGTCAGTGCTCTTAACCGCTAGGCCATCTCTCCAGCCCAAGGCAAAATATTTTTATTAGCATATATTAATTGTATATAAATTCGGTTATGACACTTTCATAATGTACTTTAATCATATTCACCTACCATTACCCTTACTTTTTTTCTTCTTTTACTGTTTTATTTATTATTTTATGTGTGTGAGCATATTGCTTGCACACATGTAAGTGTTCTCCTGTCATCCAGTACCCATGGAGTTCAGAAGAGGGAGAGCAGTAGTTCTGGATCACGGCTATACATCAGAAACGTATGAGTGTCTAGACTGTTTTCACATGAATTAAATTAGAATTTTTTTTGGGGGGGGTTGTTGTATGCTTGCAAGTATAAGTGTTTTTCAAAGATCCCAGATCAAAGTCCAAAAACAGCTTATAGAAGTATAGTTTACATGTCACAAATTTAACCCTTTGTAATTGCTCAGTTCCAAAATCTTCAGTCAATCTCAGCGCCGTCCACCCATTCCCACATTTCAGCTTTCCAACATTTCTATCTTCTTCCTAGTAGCAGTCGCTCCTCACACTTCAGCTCTAGGTAGCTACCAACGTGCATGTTACCTAAATATCAACTTTTCCTAGACCTTTTCTTCAGGAAGTTTGAATGTGCAGGCTAGACTGAGAACCTTTATGTGGATGCTAGTACCAACAACCCAGATATAAATATTTCTCATGGAGAGGGAGGCATAGTAAAAGAACAGAAAGACTGCATCAGAAAATGGACTGAAATGGTGAATTGGAAAGGGGGGATGGGTGGGAGAGGGACACGGGTGTATATTCGATTAAGGCATATTTAATTGACGTGAGCTCAGCAAGTACCCAGTTTCGCCTAGACACTGTCTACAGGACACATGGTGTTTTAGGACTTAGTAAAAGTAAACATGTGTATATTAAACAACATTGGTTTACAGAATCTGGTAAAAAATGTAATGCACTGAATTAAATGAGATATAATTCGCTGTTGCCCACATTTGCTTTACATAAAATCTGTAGAGCAAGAACTTTGGGATTGACACATACAAATGTTCTCTATAATTTCTCTGTTGTACAGTATCACCTTGTAGCATTCTCCTTTAAGATGATTTAACGTATAAAATTAGTTTGCTTCCCCAAGTTAATCATATATAGTCACCCCCAAAACAACATGGGTGAATTTGAAGAAATCTAGCCTGACTCCACCCTATAGTCATGTATAATACAACTCGTCTTCTGGAGACTCCATCGCTAAAAAAAAGGTGGGGGGGGGATACAGAAAGACATGAGAAACCTTTTCATCAAACCCTGCAATTCAAATCTTAAAACTAACTATGGGAAAAGATTTGTTTGTTCCAACAGGACAAAACGTCACCAATAACGGCTGAGAAAGAAAAGCTACAGGTTTGCATTGGTAGGATGTACCAAAAAGTGGCAACGGAAAGGCTGACCCGTCTGAACATTCAAAGGAAGAAAAGGCTCAGATTGCCATTAAACATCGAACCCCTCTGTGGATCCTACATGTAAACAACTAGTTATAATGAGTCCTAATGAAAACTTAACTTCTAGGTGCCACAAATTGCTGATATGAGAGACTTCCTTGCCTTCCCACCCATAGAACAAGGAGAAATTGACAATGATGAGTCGCTCCCCAACTGTAATTGGAGACAACTATTGTAGAGGTAATCTCTTATAAACCGGTAAAACTGCTTTCTTTAATTGAATACTAGACATGGGCAACTTGGGAAGGATTACTCTCTGTTCAGAACCAAATATAACTACTAAAGTCCTGGGCTATGCACTCAGGCAACAATATTAATACAGGGAGCTCTGACATCAGCAATGGATTGTTTCTACCAGGTGGATGTTGGCCAGGGATCCAAGGCCCACAAAAGGTAAGGGCTCCTTGCCTCTAAGTTGGGATACCTACAGGAGGAGAGGCAATAAGACCCTGCTGCCGAAGCCTGACGTTAACATGGGAGGGATGTATTGAGACCACACATGAAGTGTAAGATGGCCTTGGAATGCCAGAGAGTGTTACCAAAGGCCACTAAACCATAAAGCAAATATGGGTCTCCCTGGTCAAGCAAGACTCCACCGTAGCACCAGCCACCTCACCTTGCCTGGAAATACTGTGCAGCAGAGGCAGCAGCCATGTGCCTGTATATCCAAATCTAATTGGCTATTGGCTGCTCCTCCTGGAGAAATAACCCATGGCTGATGCCACAAGCTTACATCCTCTACAGGTTAGATGTTATAAGCCACAGTAAAACCCTGCCTATATTAACAGGGGGAAAATGTAATCATGGATTAACATATCCAAAAATGTGTCTATGCTAAAGTAACCTACCATAACTATTGTGCTGCTTAAATACCTATATATCTAATTGCTTGTTCTTCAAGTAGTAGGATCGAAAGGTTATTCCTGGACAAACTGTCAGCCCAGAAAGAAACAGCCAGAATTGACCAGCAGTCAAGACACAGCTCCAGAGAGGTGGACTGTTTTACCTCTCATCCACCTGTGCCCCTTTTCTAAAGCCTAGGGAACAACCTGCGGAAGAGGGGGCGTGGTAGAATGTAAGGGCTGCGTTGGGGTGAATGGTGGAGAAACTACACAAGTAGTCTGGACACTCTATTTGATCAACTTGATTGAACAAACAACCTGTCACCCCCACTGGATGGTGGGGCTGTAGGTGTTTGGCACAACAGCCTGCAGAATGGTTTTCTGAAGGAGCTTGTACTCATGGGCTTACCATTATAGCTAAAAATGAAAAAAAAAAAAAACTGAGAGAAAGTGCAGGACATTATGGCGGAATGCATGATCTGGGATGGGGTGGGGGGGGAGGGAAAGGGAAAAAGCTGAACTGCATTGGAAAAAAATGTATGAAATGCACAAAGGCATCAATAAAAATTAATAAAAAAAAAAAAAGAATTACTGAATGGAGGAAGCGATGGGTGAGTTAGATTGCAGGGGGATGGGGGGGGATGTGAGAACGAATCAGGCATCCAAGGATTACAGAGAATAGGGACTCCTGGTGGAGGGAAGAGAAGGCTAAGGGCTGAGAGGAGAGAGAGAGAGAGAGAGAGAGAGAGAGAGAGAGAGAGAGAGAGAGAGAGAGAGAGAGAGAGAGAGAGAATGTAGCCTGACCAGGGAGCAGCAAGAGAACAGTGCACAGAGTGGGGAGAGAAGGTGCAGGACTGTGTGACATTGTGAGGAGCTTGGGTTTTCTTTTGAGAGCAACCAGACATTGTTGAGGTTATTCATGCAGGAGCATGGCACACTCTGGACCTCATTGTAAGAGGATTTTGAGCAACTTTAGAGAGGTTAGATTGGGGGAGGGGCAAGGAAAGAGGCAGGCAGGTCACTTGGTGGGGCGTGTGTGTGTGTGTGTGTGTGTGTGTGTGTGGTGTGTGTGTGTCCGTCCTTGTCTGAAATCTACTCATCCTTGAAGACCTAGTTAAAGGACTAGTCTGGGAAGCCTTTTCACCATCTCTGCTTAGGTCTTGTAGGACTCTGTTGACACTTTCATTAAGCAACTAGTCACATGAGATTGCTATTAATTTGTGTTCTCTTCTGTGTTCTTTATAGGCTTTCAAGTCTTTTGGTGGATTTCATGAGGCAAGGGAAACCTTCAGCAAATAAGTAAATTAATGGAAAACAAACAAACAATGAGGAAGGAAAAAAGAATTATGTGTTATTTATCCTTCTATTCCTAGCACCTGGCACTATGCCTGGTGCAGTAACAGGTGTTCAGGAAATAAGTGTTTGTTGAGTTGAATGATATATCTCTTCAAGGGCTGAGTCCATGCCTCATGTTTGAATCTCCTGGGCAAGTAGCATGATTTAGTGGGTAAAGGAGGCAGTGTGTAATTTCATGTTATGTAAATGAATGTATCTGGGAATTAATTATATCATTCTATGGAATGTAAAATGTGATGATAATGAAGCCTAGCATAGAATGATGTACAGCTTCCAAAGCACTTTCACTTGCTCAGAAAGAGTTGAAGATTCCCTTTTACATATCAGTCACTGTGTTGGATGTTTGTGGGTCTTTCCAGGTTCAGTGTGACAGTATGAATTCCCGAGTAGGCTACAGTCTTGTTAGAGGAAGCTAGAGAGTGCAGATCTCATTATTCCTTGGATGTCTAAGATGCCTGTGTCTTCTGTCTCCAAATATCTGTTGAACATGGCCCTTAGGAAGAACCATCATATCCAGGACATTTGGAATTTTCCTTATGGAAAGTGTCAACTCTAGGATGTGAACCATGTTTCTTTTGAAACATGGAATTTGTACAAGAGACTTTGAAGAGTATTTGGTTGAATTGCTTTGTTTTACAGGTCAGGAAATTAAAGTTCAGGTAGATAAAGTAACCGTTCTTTAGGTTGTTAAAGTAATTAATTAAAAAGCCATGCATACTCTGAAAGAAATATCCTCAGTCATTTCATTGTTGAGGGAATTTGGAACCAAAGACATGAAATTATTTGCACAAAATAATACCAGTGGCAAAGAACAGAGATCAAAACCAAATAAAGCCCAAACCAAAACTAACAAACCAAAGCAAACCCAATAAGGTCTTCTAGCTACTCACTCAATATTCTCCCCAATGTTCCTGTAAGACACTTAAAACTTAAATTTCTTGGTCACGGAAAGCAATTTTATTTATAATAGCTACAAAGTAGGAATAATGGAAGTGTCCATCTCTGGTAGAATGGCTGTGAACATTGTTGGTAACTAACTGGAGCTTGAATTACGACATTGGAAAAAGCATGAATTATTTCTCCATACATATCATAGGTAAGTTGTAACATATGATGTAATGAGCAAAAGTTGGACAATAAAAAGAAAGAAAAGTCAGTATCGTGATTCAGCTTATAAGAAGTTTAAGAACAGACAAGAGAGGACAGGGATCTGAACAGTGGCTACGGTCCCCCAGGTAACAGAAATTTTGAATGTCTTGGGAAGTAATATGGGGTGAGAAACATGCACCCCAAACTACCCTCTCATGATATTGAATATTTATGTATTTTTATTTTTTAATTTTATTTATTTCTGTATGTGTATGAATGTACTGTCTGCATGCAAGTCTGTGCACCCGTGTCGTGCAATGCTGTGGAGGTCAGAAGAGGGTGTCGGATTCCCCTGGAACTGGAGTTCTCCTGGAATTGGAGTTTCAGACGGTTCTCGGCCGCCATGTGGGTACTGGGGATCGAACCCGGGTCCTCTGCAAGAGCGGTCAGTGTTCTTAACTTCTAGGCCACCTCTCCAGCCCGATATTGAATATTTATGAATGCAAGTTATATCTCAGTAAGTTTGATGAATGGAGAAATATTTTTATGTATTTCCACTTGCTCCCCTTGCAGGACATGAGCTCAGAGTCACAAGATGAGGCTCAAGAGAAGGTGGTCAGGGGATTTGTTTACAGATCCTTAATCCAGGGAACGTGTCAGCCTGGCCATAAGTTTTAATCGAAAAAGCTGCTGGTTTTCAGTCAGTAAAAGGAAGGCTTTAAGTTTCTTAGAGAGTCTATAAATGTGTTAATTACAGTCATCAAGATTTTGTACTGCAATAAATGCTTATCTAATGGGTTTAGATTAGGCAATTTACTCAACTTGCTTGTTATTTCCCAATTAACTTCTGAAATCTTTCTTCCATGTTTCAATCTGCACCAACTGAGTTTGGATATGAGGTTTTTTAAAAAAAATTATAGGACTATGTATAGCTTTAGAATTGCTATTTGTGTGGGTGATGTGTTCTGGAGGAAACTTGAGACATGCTTCGGTACCTCTGTTTCTTGGACTTTTAGGCCTTTTCTGTTTTGGGAGAGAATCTTTATCTACACTAATGCTTATGGCAGCATTATTTACAAAACAAACTAATGAACTAACATAAGTAACCAATTATAGGGAGTGCTTCGCTGAATTATGACACATCTGCTACGTGGAATATAATGGAGCCATTAAAGCTAGAGAATAGCTCAGGAAGGGTGTCTGTCATGGTAACTGGAAAAAATAAACAAAATTTCCCATACAGTGTGTTTCAACTCAGCAACATTATAAAATAAAATACACTGAAGTGTCAACAGTGGTAACAGTTAAAGAGAATGAGATGTGTTGTTCTTCTTACTTTTCTTCATTTTCCAGATTTCTTTAATGAGTATGCATTACATTAATAACTTAAAAATGACACCCTTGAAGACAGAACAACATATACGATCAATATCTTGAAGGCATCCTTTCTAAATGTTTTACAGTTTTCAAAGCTATTGAGTTCCCCATATTACTGAAAGCATTGTATTTTAATCCAGTAAACTGAGGTTTATTATGCTCTAGTGATATTCAGAGCTTGTCATGGGGGCAAAATAAAAAGCATAACAGTGCATATAAACAGGACAAAAGCAATACAAACAAAACAGAAGCTAGTGTGAGAGTGAAAACCAACAGTTAATTTTTACATATCACCTATTACATTCTGTAGACCAGGCTGGCCTTGAACTCACAGAGATCGACTTACCTCTGTCTCCAAGTGCTAGGATTAAAGGCATGTGCCACCACACCCAACTATTTAAAAAAATATTTTTTTCATCTTCTTGAGTCAGGGTCTCCCTGTATCCCTAGCTGGCCTGGAACTCTCTCTGTAGACCAGGTTGGCCTTGAACTCACTGAGATCCGCCTGCCTCTGCCTCCCAAGTGCTAGGATTAAAGGTATGTGCCACCACGCCCAGCTATCACCTATTACGTTCTTGAAATCAATAGAAACACCCTCTGATGAGGGGATATGTTATCATTTTCACCAATTTGCTCTATAAACATTAACAGACACTTCGTGTCAGGTACTTTCTTACAGTATTGGGTTACAGAGATAATAAATAAGATACAGAACTTATGGGTATATGTAAATTATACCTAAAAGGATAGCCTTTTATCTTGAGGACGCTTGCCCACTGAACAGATGTGACAAACAGATTCAGAAAGGTTAAACAATTTGTTGAATGTCCTACAGAAAGGCAATGCAGAGCCAGAATTTAAATTAAAGCTTTTCTGGGCTTTACTAACATGCTGTCTCTACCAGATGAAGTTGTTTCTTTGCAGCATTTAGTACTGAAGTCTGTTAGGCTGTGGACACTGCAGGCTTGACACTCTTCAGTCACTGACTAAGCCTTAAGGACCAGGGCCTCTACAGGTCCCTAAAGCGGGTAAGGTTTGGGATTGAGATAGCAGGGTACCTCAGAAAGGAAAGAGGGTAGGATGAGCCCATGGTCTGGTATTGGGCTAGGGATAGTAGTTACTTCCCTTAAGTTAACCACAATCTAGTTGCTGAGTTAGTTCTAATATTGTTTGTGATAAGAAACGACAATAAACTCAAATACTCATTAAATATCCGTATCTTGTTAGTTCGATAGGTAAGTCATCACCCAGCTTCCCCGAATCTGATAGTCTTATAAAGGAAGTGGGTCCTTATAGTGGGGCTATAGCACGAGACGGAATATTTTGCCGATCATATTCCACCTTAAATGATCATCTAAAAGGAAAGGCTCCACCTGAAGCACCCTCTTAATCATCTTCGGAGAAGTCTATCTTAAATCTACACAGAGTCCTTTATCCATACTAGTTGCACTGTGTAGTTTTAAGCAAGACTTATAGCTCATTTTCTTTTAGTATAATATAAAATTAAAGACATCAGGGGCCATATATGCCCATTTTGGCTTGAGTTTTAGAATGTAGAACAGAACCCCCCCAAATAAAGCATTCACTAAATATTTGTTGAATTGATTATTTAGTTAGTTAATTAATAGATTTTATGGGGAGGAGGTACCAAGAAAGATTCCTACGCTGCAGGAGAGGGAGATGTGTGTCACAGAAGGAGACGCTGCCTGCAAATGGTGGCAGCACAGAAGGGCCTTGAGTGATGAGCAGGTTCTGTCCAGGGTCAGGCGGCCATGAGAGGGTTGAAGGGGAGGGGATGCTATTCCCAAGCACTAGAGACACAGAGGTGAGGGGTAGGCTTCAGAAGAGCTGGAAGCTGCAAGAGGATGCTGGGACTAGACTGCAGAAGGGGTGACGTCCCTCCTATTAGAGTGTCAAAGGGTATTATCTGGAGTCTTTTAAGTGGAGCAGTAAGATGTCTGTTACTATGATTTAGCAAACTGGGCAGTTATGAAGACACATTTGGAGACTGTGATGGTTAATATTAATTGTCAACTTGATGGAATCAGAAGAACTCTATCTGAACTCCGGCATTCGTTGCTCTGCTTCTGGACTACAGATGCAGTGTGACCAGCTGCCGCCTTTGCCTTCTGCTACACTGTCCCTATCATGATGGACTGTCCTCTCAAGCTATACGCTAAAATGAACTCTTTCCTGCTTAAGCTGTTTCCGCCGGGTATTTTGTCATAGCGGCAAGAAAAGTAACTAATACAGGTGCATAACACTGGGGTGAAGACCGCTGTTGTGAAAGAGAAGAGGTTGCTGATGCTCAGAGATGGGTTGGGTCTTGCAGTCAAACCTTGGTTAGCTCCTGATGAATAAAAGACAGTTTTGTCGGACCAGACAAGGTTACAATACACTTTTGATGGGTTAAGTAAAAACCAAGCCTGCTCCATAACGAAAACACAAATGGAAAGTGTGAACATATCCAATCTTCGGACATGACTAGGCACCGTCTTTCTCAGCTATCTGGATGCCCCTCCCCTTCCTGACATCACACTCCATAGGGAGTCCTGCTTCTTTGAGTTGGCCTCCAGAGTCCCTGACCCAAGTCTCAATCCTGCAAGTCCTTTATCATAACTCCTGCTAAGATATCTTATGACATTTTGTGCTGTACAGGTTCCCTCACTGGAAGGTACAACAAACTAACTTGTTCACCTATAGCCACGTTCCTGGTGGCTGTTGGTAGAAGGTAATGACGTTGCCAATGTAGTTAATACTATACTGAAGGAGCCCAACCTGTTAGCTCGTTATTACTAACTGTTAATTTTTTTGGATATCTGTAAGCCAGTTGGTACATATTATTAAAAGTTAAATTATATCAACTTATAATTACATGTATTTAATTATATGAAAAACAATGGTATTTATCCTCAGATTTAATTATTTTCTACATTTCATTATTATTTCTGCTCTGGAGATTATTAGTACTATTATACCTAGATAGTGGAAACCATATACAGTGTTGTGCTTACTGTGTTTTTTTTTTTTTTTTTTTTTGACAGGGTCTCTCTGTAGCCCCAGCTGGCCTGGAACTCACTCTGCAGACCAGGCTGGCCTTGAACTCACAGAGATCCACCTGCCTCTGCCTCTTGAGTGCTAGGATCAAAGGCGTGCACCATGTGTTACTGTGTTTTTAGTCTCACCTCAAAGTTTCCGTCATGCTGCTGCTTGTAGTATGCCTTACTGAGAGCAGTTACACCATGGTAATTCTCAAATGCTAGGAATCAAAGCTGGTGAGTTCTTCTCCCAGCTGGTGGGCAAAGAGTTACCAGCACATTGCAGTTACATAAACACACAAGGTGGAAGCCTTATAACAAAGCACTGAGAACAGGATTAGTGATGAATTAAAAAATTATGTAGGTGACAACTTAACTGACAGAGAAAGCAATTAATTATCTACTTTCTTCCACTGTCCTCTGTTGTGAAAAGCATGAAGCCTGAGGTTCCTTTTGCCTAAGGATGCCTGTCTTCAGGCACCAATACATCCCTGTTGCTGCTCTTTGTAATGTCCTGGCCCCTGCCTGCGCCAGGGCTGATTGCTGGCCCATGGCTTGAGTGCAAAGAAAGGAAGAAACAGCTTAGAGAAGTCATGCTGATTGTGATTTCAGAGACTGGTAAAAGCTAGCAGAATGCAGGGCCCCATACACAGAAACCTATTAAAATTTATTTATCTGTTTTATTTACTTATTTTTATCTATTTATTTTATGTGTAGGAGTGTTTTGCCTGCATTTATGGAAGTGCATTTGTGTCATGGAAGTTATAAAATGACTTTGGATCCCCCTGCTACTGGAATTTTTGGATGGTTGTTAGCTGCCATGTGGGTGCTGGGAATCAAACATGAGTCCTCTGCAAGAGCAGCCGGTGCTCTTAACTGCTGAGCCAACTCTCCAGCTCTTTACAAAGATATCTTTTAAATCATTTCCCATCCTTAACTAAGACTAATCAAACTAGGTGTGTCTTAAGTAATTTCAGGGTCTGCTTAGAAATAATGATGCGTAATTTTTTATTTACTTACATTTTTTCCCATTGGAATTAAAACTTCACTTTGATTAAATCATTCCAACAGTGCAGGGCAGAGAGAAAAGAGAGTCACAGATATGAGATTAAAAATTATACCAGAGTGAGAAGAACAGGAAGGTGCTCTGAAGGAAGCACCATCCTCCAGTGATGGTGTCTGGCACATTCATAGTCTAGACAATTAATGGTTGTAAAATACTTTGAAAGCACAAAGCGTTGCATCAACACTGAGGCATAATTGTGCCATTATATTGGGATGTGGAGCTTCATTACGCACCCGTATAGTGGGTGTTCTTAAATGAGAGATGTTCAGCTGTAGTCTTGGGATAAATCCAAGTGACTTCCACCAGGCTCTGGTTTGCTTTATTCACAGTGCTCTCATGGTGGAGATATGTAAGGGACTATGGCGATGTTTACAGGTGGGGTGAAAAGTGGTCAGTGTGTGGTTTACCTTTCCAGGGACAGCCTCTCCAAATGACCTACTCAGAGACCCAGGAACTCTCTACCTTTTGGGTCATCCTGGCTGATGGTACTTTGTATGTTTTTTTTTTTTTTTTTTGCGTGTTTCACCTAGACATCTAGAATCATCATTTCACTTGCTTGCCCATCAGAGTTACAACCTCAGTGGATTCTCCACTCAGCTGTGTGTAGTCGCAGTTTCCCATCTAAATTGCCTCCCCTCCCACACTCTAGCCCTGCTTCAGCAATTCTGATGTCTTATGGAATATCCTGGTTTATCCGACCACAGTCGAAGGTGAGTTTTATGTAAAAAACCCATTTTGCAGATTGAAGGCCAGACGGTGAGAAAAATCAGGTTGCTTACTGAAGGACCCAAGCCCAATTCCATGTTTGTATTTAGTGCTTTGTTCTCATTGTTTCTCAGCTCTTCAGTGGCTTGTGCCCATCACTGACTTCTTATTTCCTTGCTGGCCACTGAAGTCAGAATCACCGCCATCCCAACAGGGGAACCTACACTGCAGAAAACACTTTCTTATTTGGAGACTTCCTCCATGCTGTCATCTTGATCAACATGCATTGTGAGTCCAGGTCTAGAGTGTGACCTTGATCACACTCTGACCCTCTTGGGATCTTGGTTGCTTCAATGATCATATTCATCAACTCACCATCGAAGTGAGGCAGGGAAAATTTTATTAGTAGTAAATTATTAATAAGTATGCATTAATAATGACCTCTTAAACTTTTATAACTCTTCAGAGTTTACAAAGCACTTTCTCAAGTGTTTTCTCGTTCCTTCTGCCTCTGGGAGGTCAGCAGGAGAAAACTTGCTGCCCCATTGTGAGTGGGAGGAAACTGAGAGCTGAGGAGGGTCCCGAGCATTTCATATGGAGTGTGCTTGGGGAACCCTAGTTCCTAGAAATATTCAATGGAAAGGGGGATGAATGGTAACCACTCTGTGCCGTGTCCCCGACGTAGGGAAAATGTTTTTGATGCATGAAAGGCTTTGAAAGTCCTGAAGTCAAGACGCTGGCTTCATATTTCAAGCTATGCTAGAACATACAACCATGAAACAGAACACTTTTTTCCTAAACACCTCTTGAACTATTGTTTCCCATTTCTTTAGAAATGACAAAAGTGTTATCTGGATGAACAGCTGAATCAAGGTTGAGTTTATGGGAGAACCAAGTCTGCTTATGAGTCAGCAATGGCCCTCTGTTCATAACGAAGTGAGCTACCTTCACTGATCAATGTCCTGTGTACAATGGGGCTGGACAATCCCTTGTTTGGTTTGGGTTTCTTTGGTTGACAATGAAATACTGAGTTGCCTGTACCAAGTGGGTTTCTCTTCATGGTGTGGCTGGCCCACAGTTTCTTTTATAGTTTCATTTTTTTTGTTATCTCTCCTTTTTATTGAAATTTTGCACATTTCATACAATATATATTTACATGCCCTTCCCTGTCTGCAACCCCCTTGCTAACCCATGCCTCATTTCATATATGCTATTATATACACATACACACACATCTTTAGAATCAAATTTGTGTCCCC
Organism: Rhizomys pruinosus; assembly: GCA_009823505.1. Taxonomy (NCBI): domain Eukaryota; kingdom Metazoa; phylum Chordata; class Mammalia; order Rodentia; family Spalacidae; genus Rhizomys; species Rhizomys pruinosus. Next base: position 765,735 of record VZQC01012422.1, read on the forward strand.
TAATGCACTTTGGTGTGGGTTGATCCACTGGAACCTGGTTAAACTACCAAGAACCACATCCATAAAAGAGACTGACTCTCCATCTCTCAGTAGCCATTGGTTCCCAATAGCTCTTCAGGTAGGGTTGGGGTATCTAAACCACTTCCCCATGTCAATGCTGGGATCTTGTCTGGTTTGGGCTTCGTGGGGCTTGTGCATGCTGTCACCGTTGCTGTGAGTACATGTGAGTACCTGACCAGCTGTCTGGAAAACTGTTTCCTTGTGTTCATTCACCACTTATGGCTGTGACAATCTTTCCAGCACCTTTGAAGGCAGAAGTTTGCTATAGGTGTCCAATTCAAAGATAATAGCTCTGCTGTCTCTTATTCTCTGTACATTGGCCAGTTCTGTGTTAATCACCATCTGCTGCTTCTTTTGGGAGAGTTCAGAGATGCTTTAATCTATGAGTATAACAACAAGTCATAAAGAATTACTTTAATAGTATATCTATTAAAGGAGAATAATAGTATTAAGCTCTCCTCTGCTGTAGAGAAGCCATGAAATGAAGGAAGTGAGATGTTTTGGGTTGTGTATCAAAGTATTGAGATAGTTTGGATATCTTATATGGGTGTGGTTCTGTTGCTAAAAGTCAGGGCCCAAATCTTGCCTCCTTTGGTGTGAGAACACCTCTGTGCCTCACTGTCATGAGTTTCTACTCCTTCTTGGCAGGCAGAGGAAGTGTGTATAAGCTCCACTTTGTCCCTTACCATGGCTTGGTATTGTCCTGTGATTTAGTACATAGTGGTGGGTTACAACTAAAGCCAAGTGATATATTTGGGTCTGGCCCCTAACTTGTCTGTGAGTCTTTCCATCACCTCTTGCTGGCAAAGAATCCAATGGACAGGTCCAATGCTTGTCCTAGATGATGGATGGAGGATTCCAGACTCTGCTCTTTGGACCCCATGAGTGGAATTTTGTATTAAAGAAGGGGAAACACGACCTGTTTATTTTAATTAACCTCTAACTTAAAATTAGCATTTTCTCAAATGATAAACATGAGTGTCAATATTCTGTTTCTTTTTTTTTTTTTTTTTTGTTTTTTAGAGACAGGGTCTCCCTGTAGCCCCAGCTGTCCTGGAACTCACTCTGTAGACCAGGCCGGCCTTGACCTCACAAAGATCTGCCTGCCTCTGCCTCCCAAGTGCTAGGATTAAAGGTGTGTGCCACCATGCCTTGCTGAGTGTCAATATTCTGAAAGCATCATTTTTACTATGATACCCATTATTATCAAAGAACCTTCATAGGCTTCCTGAGGACAGTTGCAACAATCCTCTGCCATAACACAGCTCAGCTTGGTCTTTCATATGAGGCAGAGTTAAGTCTTCTTTTGTCCTCTGGGACTGAATTGCTACATGATCCTAAGTGAGTCACCTAACCTCTCTGAGCCTCAGTTCATTCACATGTCAACACAAAATTATAATCCTGATTCTATCTCACAAATTTAGAACTCCTTCAAAGAAGAAAGGAAATCAATTAGGTAGTTAGATTTCTCCTTTTTAAAAAATATCAGTCTTAGAAAAACCAAAACAAAGCAAATCCATTTTCCTCTGGTTACAAAATTGTCAGCTGCCAAAATTAGCATCTAGCTCTTTTCCTTTTATTTAAAGAGACTTTATTTTCATCCCTTATATTGAAACACTACTAAATGATATAATATTGGAGCTGTGAAATTGTTTAAGAGCTCTTTTCGGGCTGGGAAGATGGCCTAGCGGTTAAGAGTGCCAACTGCTCTTACAGAGGACCTGGGTTCGATCCCCAGCACCCACATGGCAGCTAAGAACCGTCTTTAACTCCAGTTCCAGGGGAAGCCGACACCCTCTTCTGACCTCCGCCACATTGTATGACGTGGGTGCACAAACCTACATGCAGACAGTACATTCATACACATAAAAAATAAATTAATTTTAAAAAGAGCTCTTTTCTGTCAGTTGAGGAATCAAAAGCCTATGGGGATGTGCTAATTTGCCTTGGGTCACCTAAGAAGTGTGAGCTAAAAGGAGAACTCCAATCTCTGTACCCCCCCCCAGGACCTATGTGTTCCATGGTACTATATTGCTCCCTAAGAAGAACTAATTCCTGCAGAGTATCTGACTTTATGATAATGGTTTTTCCAAGCATAGAAGTCACAATTGAAGTATTTGCTTCTTTGGGAGGCAAGAGTAAACACAAAATCTGGCTTTGGCTTTAGAAAGACCTTTGTTTAAATAGTGCCCCTGCCACCGAGAAACTAAGGAAACATGGGTTCATTTCTTAGGCCCCTGCAGAGTCTTAGTTGCATGCCCTGTAAAACATGAGTGGGAAGCGTCCCTTCTTCACAGATATTGAGATCTTAAACTAAATGATGGAATAAAGTGCTGAGCATAAAAGTAAGACTCAATGCAGTCCAGCTTTCATTATAGTTATTGTTTAAACCACAGGAGGCCAGGATCCTACATCAAGTATGTCCTAGTACAATTCACTCAGGAAAGAAATTGTGATATGTCACCCCAAGGTCCCTGAAAAAACTGCTGATGAAATAGGGTGTTAGCAACCATGGTTACATGGCATGTTCTATGATCAAGAAAATCAGCATCTTGTTAAGCTGAGGACTCATCCTTGGAAACACTAACTGCAAGTTTAAATCTATATTCAATTCATATTCTGGTGACTGAGTGTGGAGACTGAGGAAATCCTGTAAACTCCTCATACCTCCCGAGTTAGATCTCTGATGGGTATTTTCTTTCTACCTCAAGAGTTGGCACTTGCCTTTGGATTTAGTCTTCCTGAAGCGCAACCTTCTTCTAGGGTATAGAGCTAGTCTCACTCAGTGCTTGGTGACTCCAGGGATCCCGGAAGCCACAAACCATTACTAACCACGGAATGTCTTTCAGCATTAAGCTTTGATGAGGCTGATGCCCAGAAACCAGGTCTCTTAGTCACTGACAGAGGTCATAGGCTCATTGGCTTATACACAGCCAAGCTCTCAGTGGAACCCTGCAGGGGTGGGAGCTGTTTAGGGCTAATTAGCCTCATCAAGAAATTGCTGATGAGCTAATGGAACTGAAATGTGGTCACCTCCTGAAATCACTTAGTAGATTTGCAACCTAAAAATAAAGTAACTTTCTTGAACTTTCTTAAAACCCTGAAGCTCCGTGTTCATATTTCCTCTTAAAGAAAGTAATACAGGGTTATTGGAACCTGGGAACCAGAGGGGCTTCTGATTTCTGATTTCTTATTCAATTTTATTTTGAATAGAGAATCCCCCATCCCCCGGAGGGGACAGTTATGCTCTTTCTCATTTGCTGCGTCCAGCTTCTAGGTCTGTTCACAGCCCGCTCCCCACCAGAGCGTCTCTGCCTCTCTGTCTCTGTCTTTGTCTCTCTCTGTCTCTCTGTTTCTTCTCTTTTTGCTCGAGGATTGCTCTGTGCTGAGGTCTACTCTACATTTTCTCACTTAATTCCTAGAAGGGTCTTAGGCGGTGGCTACTGCCATCATGCCTGTCATATAGACCGGGTTCAGAAGGGGTTGGCCACTGCCTCCAAGTCTTATATGATTGCAGGTGGCAGAGTCAGAGTTCAAACATGGATTCCTGCATCCACCAGCTGCTGTACAACAAGAGACCAGTGCTGACAATGAAACATCCTATATCACAAGGACTTAATTCTGAGTTTGTGGAGTGTTTTTTCATCAGCATCTAAAGTTTCCTACTTCACTGTGTCCTAGTCTGTGTGTTCAGTGAATCTCCCTGGCATATAATGAACTGCTTTTTAAAATTCTATTTGCTATTTTTATTTTATGTGTATGAGTGTATTGTTTACATGTATATAAGGGTCCCCGTGTTGTGGAATGCCCACAGAAGTCAGAAGAGGGCATTAGATCCCCTGGAACTGGAGTTAGGATGGTTGTTAGCCACCATGGAGGTGCTGGAAATCAAACCAGGGTCCTCTGAAAGAGTAGCCAGTGCTCTTAACTGCTGAACCATCTCTCCAGTGCCATGAGTTAGCTTTATACACCTAGAGACCTCAAATTCTTTGCACAATTACAAGTTGGAATTTTAGACCTACTATATTCTTCCTGAATACCAGCAAGTTCTATTTGTTGGGAAAATTTATTTTAATATCTCTATTAATCTCCGACACAGAAGTTGAAACTCATTTCTTTAGTCTGAGCAATATTTGAAATGTTCTACTCATACCTAAAGATTCTGTAACACCAAGTTCCATTTCTCTATTAGCTGTGACCTTTCCTAATTTTCTCAAGATTCCTGAGGCTCATTTTCCCCATTCAGGATGACTTAGTGTGAAGTCCAAGGTAAATAATGTTTTCTTTAAGACCTGATCTCCCATAGCCCCAGTTGGCCTAGAAGTCACTATGTAGACCAGGCTGGCCTCCATCTCACAGAGATCTGCCTGCCACTGCCTCCCAATGGCTGGGATTAAAGGTTTATGGCACTATACCCAGCCCAAGTTAGATAATAGGTTGAATCAACTTCTTCATCACTTATTATTCTTATTGACAAAAAGTTGGTAGCAGTTTTTCTTTTGATAGGATAGTTGAATTCTGATTTGTTTAGAGAGCAGATGTACAGAGGTGCCAAGGATAGAGTTCCCTGATCAAACAGCTAAATAGAAACACTGTGGCTATGTTATTTCTTCTAAGCTTTTTATTTTCTTCCACAACTGTTTATTATGCACTAAGATCATATATAGCAGTAGACACTGGATCCTAAATAGAAAATATTTCAGAGCTCCTATCCTATGTGGAACCCATAGTCAGGAAGGAACTAGAGACTAATGACTCCCCAATAACCATGAGGCCCTGAAGGTGGACAAGAGAGACAGAATATAGTGAATACCAACTAACTTTGGGATCTGTTCTAGTTTGCCTTCAGTTGCTGTAACAAAAACATTACCAAAACCAACTTGGGGAGGAAAGGGTTTATTTGGCTTACAGGCACAGTCGTCATCAAGAGATACCAATGTAGGAACTTAGGGTAGGAACCTGGAGCACAGACCATGGATGATAGCTGCTTACTGGTTTGTTCCCCTGACCTGTGCTCCAGCTGCTTCTGTACAACATAGCACAACCTGCCCTCAGTGGGCTGGACCCTTCCACATCACTCAACAATCAAGAAGATGCCACACAGGTCAATTCAACAGAGACAATTCCTCAGATGAGTTTCCCTCTAATTAAGTGTGTCAAGTTGACAACTGAAGCTGTTCAGCACAGGATCATTCTTGATTCCTCAATTTCTCTTACATCTCACACCCCATCCATCAGCCCATCATGTTGGTTACCCTCAGAATATATTGTGAATCTGAGTCTTTTTCATTTGTCTTCTCCTAAGCTACCACTTTAGTCCAAACCATCATCTTCTCTCTCTAGATGTGTTTGAATAGCCTCCTAACCTCCTAAGCTGCTAACCAATTTCTTTTTTTTTTTTTTGGTCTTTTCGAGACAGGGTCTCGCTGTAGCCCCAGCTGTCCTGGAACTCACTCTGTAGACCAGGCTGGCCTTGACCTCACAAAGATCCACCTGCCTCTGCCTCCTAAGTGCTAGGATTAAAGGTGTGCGCCACCACGCCCGGCAAAGCTGCTAACCAATTTCAATGGACATCTGGGGATCATGGAGAACTAGTAACGATATAAGCCAGAACATGTCACCTCTGTCAGAGCCCTTTGGTGGCTTTCCATACCCCACAGAGTAACATCTGAACTTCTTTTTAAATTTTATTTATTTATTATTTATTTATATATATATATATTTATTTATTTATTTTTATGTGTATGAGTGTACTGTCTGCATGTAGGTTGGTGCACCTGTGTTGTGCAATGCCTCAGAGGTCAGAAGAGGTTGTCAGATTCCCCTGGAACTGGAGTTAAAGATGATTCTTAGCCACCATGTGGGTGCTGGGAATCGAACCCGGGTCCTCTGCAAGAGCAGTCGGTGCTCTTAACCACTGGGCCATCTCCAGCCCCCAGCATTGGAACTTCTAATGAGCTAAAGTCTGCCTTCGGCCCCCATAGCTTCGCTCTCACTTGCTGCCACTCTCTCTCTCTCCCTTTGCCCAAGCATCGATCAGTTTGCTTTTTCCTGGTTACCTTAAGAACACACCTCAGAATTTTCATAGAGGCTTTAAACCAGTTTGGCTCAAAGTCCTCTTTCTGTAGACGTTAACCCACATGGGCTGTCTTTCTCTTTATCTAGGCTCTTGTTCATAATTCAAAATTAAAACCTCGCCGGGCGTAGTGACGTATGGTTTTAATTCCAGCACTCGGGAGGCAGAGGCGGCAGATCTCAGTGAGTTCAAGGCCAGCCTGGTCTACAGAGCAAACTCCAGGACAGCTGGGGCTACAGGGAGACCTGTCTCAAAAAGACAAAAACAAATGAATAAACAACAAAAATCCAAACCAAAACAACAACAAAAAACAATCAAACAACCATAATAACCAAAAACCCTATCTCTAGCCTGGACCAAATCCTCTCAGTATTACTAGCCTCATTTTCCTCTCACTTATTTGCCTTCAAAGAGCTTAGTGCCACTTGATTTATACAAATTGTTTAGTCATGTACACAGACAAATTTCTGTGTACAAGACTAAACATGGGAGCTGGTTTGCTGGGTCAGTAGGTGTATTTATAGCATGTAGTCCCTGTGACTCAGTAGTTACTAAAAAGACACAGAGGCTGAAAGAGGAGGGTGGCGCATCCGACACCTAGAGGGAGACTCTCCCTAGACTTGCTCAGACAGAAGCAGTCTCCAAGTTCTTTTTGGAGAAGACATGACTTACTCCAAGTTTTGAAGAATTGAAAAATATTAGACATAAAGATAGGAAAGGCCAGAAACTAGAAAGTTGGAAGGTCTAAGTATTGCAGAGGCTCAAGGGAATGAGAAGCCATTGTTCACCTGGGGAATTTTGAATGATTCTAGATGGAAAGGTGTGTAGAATCCCTGTTCAGTGGTCCGCTGAAGAGGAGCAGCCTATTCCAACCCCAACCTTCTCATCTCCTTAACAGTATAGTATAGGTTTATTAACATATTAGGAGTCTTTCCACAACCCCTGCTTTTTCTAACCTGGGAGGCATTTTATTCACTTCTGTTCTCCTTTTTGTTTTGCTTTGCCTTTCTCTGTTTTTAACAGGCATCAAGAACCCAGACAAAAAGAGGACGCTTTCATTCCTTTCTTCACATCCTGCTGGGCTGGAACTCAAGCTCCAGGAAATGATCTGGTCCAATGCCAGCGTGGCCACATCAGAGCATGGGCAAAGGGCCAGGGTGGGCTGGCCAGGGCTGCATCAGCCGACCCCCCAGGCGGCTAAGGGTGGATGTGTGCCACGGTCTGCTGCAGCTCAGAAGGTGGGGCTGCCTGCCAGCTCCAGCCAAGGGTGATGGCTTCATTGAAGTTTCGTGCCTGTGTTCGGATTGTGTTCTGAAAATGCATCTTATCCACCCGGGGACAGCTGGTACCCAGGGGCTGCTTTCCAGTTCTGCTGGTCTATCTTCCTCTCTTCTGCTTATCCAGACTCTCCCCTATCTGCAAGGATGAGGCTGAAGCCTGAGTGTGCTCACCATGGGGGGGAGGGGGAGGCAGAACCTTTTGGCTAAGTCCCTTTCCTTGGCCTCAGAGTTGACTCTCTCATACTCCTGGAGCTGACTAGATGTTATGATAGCTTCCATACAGTTGAGGTCCGCACTGACATCATCCTAATTTCAAGTGTCGATACTATTCTGGCTGTGCTCTGCACTCTAGTCATACAGTTCTCTGCTATGTCTTATAATTCAGGCCATTTCTTCCCTCAAAATGTTTATGTAAATGCTCGTGGGTTTGGGATATTGATCTTTTATAATATGTCCAGTTTTGTGTGTTCTACTGTTATGACTAACCTACAGTAGGTTGATCATGTATCACTGGTATGATTCTCTTATATAGCTGCTGCTCAGCTGTCTTGATTCCCCAAATCCCAACTGCCTCATCTTACTAATAGTCACTTAGAGAGGCATGGTGCTGGATGGCTGCCTGCCGGTCCCTTGATCAGTTTGTCTCGACCAATGTCTATACTCTTGCTGAGGTCTGTTTTGTTACATTTCCCGTATTATTTGTGAACATGACTGCAAAAACAGAAAAAGGAAAGAAGCATGAGTCTTATAATCTAACATAATTGAAACAGAACAGGGAATCACTGGGGATGCCAGAAGCAATGCTGTATCAGTTCCGTCAGACGCTTGCTGTACTTGCCTGCTGACTGTGCAGAAGAAAGAAGGATCAGGATTAAAGAATGCATAAAAAATGCTGGAGATTTACTGTAAGAGATATGACCAAAAGTTAACATTCAATCAGCTTTTTATTCTCTCTCTCTTTTTCTCCTGTCCATCATTATCATTATTCCCTCTTCCTCCTCCTCCTCCAACTCTTTTACTACCATCCTTGTAATATTATTACAACTATCAATATAGAATGTACTCTGCACCAGACTCCATTATTCAGCAGTTTGCCTGTCTTAACTCATGCAAATCTCACAACAACTCTATACCTGAAGGGATAGCATTGTCTTTTTTTCCTGTGATACCTACTGTAGATGAAATCACAAAGGCATAGAGGGGTTTAGGCACTGACTAGCCTGGAGCCCCATAGCTCATGTGTATCAGAACCAGGACTAAACTAAACAGCCTGCCTTCAGACTCCCTAACCAGAACACCAAACCTCTTACGTGCCATGTAGACCTATTGAACCTGCCTTTGTTCTCAATTGCAGACACATTCCTTACAGATGCAGCAGCACATCCAAGCCCCAACCCTATTTTTGCTTTTCTAAAACTCAAAGAAAAGCCACTGCTTCTGAGTTCTTCCCCAGACTGAACTCGTGGACCCTTCCTGAACGCCCTCTGGGGCTTACCTCTCCACCCATTAAAACACTTCGTTGTCCAGTTACTCTCTCTATGTGCCTTCTCTTAATTGGCCACAGGAACTTCATCTTTGCCTTGTGCAAAGCAGCACAGCACTGAATACTTGCTGAAGACTGGACATAGGGATGGGCTCTGTCTGTGAAAATGGACTTTCAGCACACAGGAGGACAGAGCTTTCCATGGATCTGCCCTGACCTTTCTATGAAGTTGACAGAAGGTGCAAAGCACTGTATACAGATAATGTGAAGGGCACTAGCTACTGAGAAGATGAGCTGTAAGTGACTAATGTTAACATCCTTTCCTGCAAATGACCCTTCTGGAACACCTTCAGGAAGTGGAGCCATTGATCTAGTTGAAACAGCACCAGGTTGGTTCTTGAAATTCTGCTTCAAGCCCCAGTGTGATCTTTTTAGCTCCAACAGGAAGGGAAAGCATCTCCTGATGGATAAAAGATGATGATTACTCCTGCTCTGTCCACCTTATAGCAGTGAACAGATATTTGTAACGGCTTCCCGGATCTGGAATGAATGCAGAGTTAGGAGGTGATCAGACTTTCATGGGGAGAGTTTAATTTAATCTATTCTCTACACATCCTCAGAGACTGGCTTCTGGTGGACGCCCTGACAGACCCGTTCGTATGGAGATCACTGTTTCCACCAGCTTCTGTGCTTGTTTTTTTGGTCTTTTAGAGATGGGGTTTCCCTGTAGCCCCAGCTGTCCTGGAACCCACTCTGTAGGCCAGGCTGGCCTTGAACTCACAAAGATCTGCCTGCCTCTGCCTCCCAAGTGCTAGGATTAAAGGCGTGTGCCACCACGCCCAGTGGAAGATGACCTTTGTGATCAGCACTGGATCCCTTATTCTCTGCTTTCTGATTGGGTTTGGCCAAAGAAGGGCCCTGGCAGGAGAATGGAAGGATGGAGCAAGGGGCTGGCATGCCCCTTTCCAGCCAGGGTCTCAATGGGTGGGCTCTGTCCCTCATCTGAAGTGGTGTTTCTTTATGGCAGCCCTCTCTATCTGGCCTTTTTGTTCATCTGCCTGTTTAAGCTAAGAACAGAGAGAGATGCCCTTAAGCAAAGGAAAACACCGGATTTAGAATTAGGGTTTAATTTGCTGGGTGGGCTCTGCACCTTCCCTGCAGATTCTCTACACTTAACACCTTTGTAGCTTCTCTAAAATACCCTCCTCCTGTTCTCCTGATTTGTGTGACATGTTCCACTGGGACCCTCACTGATGGACTTGCTCAAGGTTTACTCTTCTCCCCATAGCCTTTCAAGCAAGTGCCAACCCAGCAGACAGATAATTCACCTGGCTCCGAACTCAGCTATCTCATATTTAAAAACCAGTTTTGTCAAAACAATTATCCTGGCAGCATTCAATCTACTGGATATTAGTGATATTGAAAAGGTTTATGTTCTACATGACATCATGAACTTTGCAGGTAAATGGATGGAACTAGAAGATATTATGCTAAGTGAAGTAACACAGTCCCAGAAAAACAAACGATGAAGGGTATCCCTCATTTGTGGATGCGAGCACCAAATGCCTTCTTGTAAGGGAAATGAGTAACATTAATGTAATATTTCTCTTTATCGAAAAGCAACTGTGCTCTTAGAATGTGAACCCCTTAATGGGCTCTAGAATTAACCTACCACTTATTTTCAGACTTTATAATTCTGGTCTATGAGTGGAAGGTATGTATGCACATTTTAGAGTAATATAAAATTAAAAGTGAATCCTGAAATATGATTTGGAAATAACATACAGTTTATTTTCAGATGACATGATTTTAGTACAAGTGTGACATATATAAATGCATATGTTGAAACAATACAGATTGGAGGAAACAACAACTAAAGAACTGGGACAGGGAACTGACTGAAGCAGTAGAGATCCCCCCCCCCCCAAATAAGCCTCTGCTTTGAAAAACTTTGAAAAGACTCAGAAGTGGATACAGGACATGTATGGCAGACTGCATGAACTCAGGAGGGGCGGGGGGCATGGGGGGGAAATGAGTCTGGGTTGAACTGAGAAGTGATGTATGAAATGCACAGAACTACAATAAAATATTAAAAAGGGTAAAACGTTCATCTTCTAGTATCTTTGGGAGACATCAGGTTGAATGCTTTCCCTCATCAACCCCCTTGCTTTTTATTTCAACCGCAGGATTTTTTAATCTATATTATATAACACTATGAGAATCTCTCTCTGTCTCTGTTTCTCTCTCTTTGTGTCACACCAACTCCAGTGTCACTTGCGTATGAGCTGTGACGAAAGTCATATTCGAGGCAGGCAGGGGAGCAAAGTCCTTCGGGGCCTGACCCCCTGGAGGTCCCTGACAGAGTGCTCCGCCTTGACCATTTCCCGATATGCTCCTAAGATGTCACGCTTCCTTGGTGCTGGGCTTGGCGTGCTGTCTTTCTTAGTTACAATATACTTTCTAAATACAACAAAGTCCTCTCTCAAGTTTAATTAAATGTTCCTTATAGACAAAGGACAGAGTTACCTAGATGTTCCTTTTATCTATTTTTTAAAATATTTTATTTCTATATGTATATTTATATATGAGTGTTCTCTTGCTCTCGTCGAAGACCCTGGGTGGTGGATGGTTAAGTACACCATAATGATGTGCAATTCCCGAAGGGCCAGAGACGCCGCCCTGAGGGCAACCAGTTTCCCTTGAAATGGATTTAGGAATGGGCACCATCCTCCATGATTGGGGCTGAACGGAATATAAACTAGGCAGTCCTTCAAGAAGGCAGCCAGAGTTCTAACCCTAGGCCAAGCCTCTTGTTTACCCCAGATTTTATTGTTTTGATTTTTTAATTTATTTATTTTATTTATATTTATTTATTTATTTATTTATTTATTAGATAAGGTGTCATGTAACCCTAGCTTGGCCTGAGAATAAAACCTCTACACCATAAACCAGGATGGCCTTGAACTCTTGATGATCCTCCTGCCCTCTATCTTCTTGTGGACGCAGAATGAAAGGTTTTGTCACCCTCACCACAAGAGCCACTATTTTTCTTCCTTGAGTAAAACTGAAGTACAGCAGAATGTAGAGTTCAGGACTATGTTTGGATTATTTCTGCCAAACATTAATTGGAAGAAGGAGTGACAGGAACAACCTTTAAGTATTTCATTTCACACTGTGTGGCATGGTGTTGTGGGTGATTACATCATGTGTGCGTCAATTATTGGTGTTTATACCAAAAAAGAGAGGGAAAAGCCCGGCGAAAATGCTCCCTGGAGGCATTATTTAAGTCAATTTCATAGTAATTGAAACAAAATATAGCCTCATAAAGAAGGCCAGCTTGCCAGCTGCTAAGCAGTCCAAGTCCCTCAGGCTGACAGCCCCAGTCATTATTTTTTCTGTGCAATTCCCTCCAGCTGTAAACCACAGGGAGGTAATTAAAAGAAACATCTTTGGAGAGTTTGACGCTATCTAGCCTGAGTTAGCCCTCAGAAAAGGAGTTAAATTGTGTAGCTGACCTCCAAGGGGAATTTCTGGCACCTTCTGCCCCTCTCACTGCTTCATATTCCAAGTGGCTTCTGGCTTCCGACCCTGTGTCAGTTATACACAACAGCAGTTGTTAGGAATCAGTTACATTTGATGATAGAACTGTCCAAAAATGTATGAAGAGAGCTTGCTTCGTTTCCTGTCCTTGTGGAAAATCTATGTCCGTTAGGGGAAACCTAAAGCTTAAAAACTAAAGCAAGTCAGGAGAGCTGAAAAAAACCGACCAGAGCTGTTCGTGAATCATACATTGGGGAAAAAAAAAAAAAAATTGTTATTTTCTGGCCTTGATCTGGTTGTCTGCGGGGATGGACCTGCCCAGGTGATGGCCCACAGAAAGCCCAACCTCCTTGTTTTTCTGCTCCTCCTGAACCTCCTTTTTCAGTAAGAATCCTGCCTGGAAGTTCAGGTCAAACGGAGGCTGCTTGTGTTGCTGCTGGTGTCATGGCATAAGTGAATTGAAAATACGTATAGCCCCGTGCCCCTGTCGTCAGAAAGATGGCTGGTCCTTGATTGGGACTGTTACAGCGATGTGTTTGGGTTGTCCGCTGTCTGTCGCCCAAATAGGTGCTGGCGGAACGAACTGGCGATCCTGCTGCCAGAAGCATCCCCAGTAGCGTTCTTCCGCTATTAATCATCGTAGTTACTCTCCTACTAGACCCTCCTCTTTGATAACTCTTTCACCAGAGACTGTGACCTGCTCTAGGTCGTTTGTTCGATGATGGTAGCTCTCTTTAGTATGATATATATAGTATAATATGCTTATTAGTTATATATTGAATTGTCCAGCACCTTACCAGAACCACCCCCGGTTAGCCTACCGTGTGGAGGACTGTGTTCAGTCGGGCAGGTTTTCAAGGTTCTCACCATTGGGCATCTTTGATAGCTCAACTCTTGCAGTAAAGTGTGCCGAGTTAGGAGCCTCGATGATAAATTTAAGCTATTTCAGGTATTTCCTGAAAGAGAACCGAGTTCACGTAGTGAGCTGTGCAAGCCATTCGAGGGAATTTAACAAAGAAAATGGTGTAGCCATCTACTCGCTGAGAACACAGGCCACGAGGAGAAGTCAAGGAACTCATGGCTGCCGTAAGGCTGGGTAAGGGAAGGAGAGAAACACACATTATTTGAATACCTTACTATGGCCGGGCTTGTTGTAAATATTTCATTCAACGATTGAATAGCACTTTCGATTGTCAGTACTTTAGGCTAACAATTGCGTGATGTACAGCTTTGTCCAGTAATTGTCATGTCTGTTTTGAATCAACTGTTTGTTTGCGTTTAATTACTTTATATAAATACGCTGACAAATACCAACTTGGGGGGAAAGGGTTCATTTAGACTTTACATCTTCAAGGAGTCATAGTTCATCACTCAGGGGAGCCCAAGGGTAGAACTCGGCCAGGAAACCTGAAGGCAGGAGAGCTGAGAGATGCTGCCTACTGGCTTGCTCTCTTGGTCCATAGCTTAGATTAAAAACTATTCTTTAATTATTTATTTTTTAATATATAATTTAAAATATAAAGATAATCATATCTAGACCCATGGTCCCCACACGCCATACCTCCCCCACCCGCCACAGAGCTCATTGCTTCTGCCAAACACATGCTTTTCAGTCTCTTTCTCAGTCTTTCTTCAGTATTCCTCCACCTGGAAGTTGGGACTAATTTATGAGNTTTTGAGCAGAAGTTCACTGTTTCAGTCAGTTCTTTGATGCAGTCCTTTCTGCTGTTGTTTTTTTCCCAGTATGCATCACTCCCAACTGCTCAAGGGTTCGTGCACAAGAAATACTTACAACTAGGTAATTGGCACTAGCATCCACAGATGAGGGATACCATTCATCGTTTGTTTTTCTGGGACTGTGTTACTTCACTCAGCATGATGTCTTCTAGCTCCAGCCATTTTCCTGCAAAGCTCATGATGTCATCTTTCTTCACTGCTGCACAGAACTCCATTGTGTAGATGTACCACATTTTCTCTATCCACTCATCAGTCGAGGGGCATTTAGGTTGGTTCCAGCTCCTTGCTATTGTGAAGAGAGCTGCACTTCAGGAGGTCTTGGGAGATCTCCCTAGGCTATTTTTTTATACAATACAGGACCACCTGCCCAGTAGTGGCACCACCCACAATGGCCTGGGCCCTCCCCCATCACCCAATAGTCAAGAAAATGTCCCCCAGACATGGCCTAGGGGCAGTACAATGGAGGCAGTTCTCCACTAGAGGCTCCCTCTACGTGGGTGTGTCAAGCTGAGAACTAAAATTATCCAGAGCACTCACTGAGGAGCTGGCTCTGAAAGCAGAGCTGGCCCCCTGAGCAAGTTTATGTCAAATGTCTTCTAAAGCCCCTCGTCCTGGGTCAGGCTGGCCCCTGACTCTTACTGGGAGAGGGGCAAACAGCAAGCAGCTCAGGGTAACATGTTCTTGAGAACACCTAGGGGGCAAACCGTCTCCAACAGAGGTCACCATTGTTCATCCCATGATGGAAAAACTCCTGCAGTGGAAATAGGAAGTCGGAAGTTCAGCAGTAGCTAGCTCATCCGGGAGAGAAGCTCAATTAAGAACTCTAGCTGACGGCTTCAATTTCCCCAGTGGATTTCTGCTGGATTTTTGTAAGCCCCCATTTGAACAAAAGTCAATTTTGTTCTCTCAATCAGGCTACACCAGTTGTCTCTGTAGAAGTTGTGAACTCCTCATTTGATGGAAATTTTGCTGCTTCACCCTATCCGATTGATACTCGCTTATTTGTTCTTTTATTTCTGCTTGCTACAAGCTTAATAAACTCACTCCATCATAGATCGTTCTCTAGACCACAGCAAACAGACACTTATAATCATTGTTCCAATTTTCCAAAGTGGGAGAGTCTGGTTTAGAGAAGCGAGAAGTTTATCTTTGGATAAACTTGGTCAGACAGGACTGGAGTCTAGTCTAGGATGACTTTTCAAGCCTTTGTCTTTTCCAAGAACGGAAGGTGATTAGGATCCCATTATTACATCCAGCAATGATCCCAAGCCAAAGGGACGAAGGGCCATTGTAGAAGGCAATCAAGAGGGAATTTACACGTGGCTGGCTGAGGGTTAAGAACAGTCTGAGGCTCCCAGAATGGTTTCTTAAGAACACATGGGCTGAAGGTCTCTTAATCTCTACATGTTGACCAGTTATGGCCCTCTGTGTAAATTGCCATACACTGCAAGAAGCAGGCTCTCTGATGAGGGTTAATCTATGAGTATAGCAATAAGCCACAAGGAATTATTTTGATACTATGTACATTTAAAAGAATAAGAGGAGCAGGTTCTCCCCTCGGTCACATAACCTATCTAGCCAAAAATGGTGGCAGATACACGCTCCACCTTGTCCTGAGTGGGCATCTATATCACACTCTAACCCCCAAGGCTCAAGGATCTTTGTGGAAGAGGATATGAGAAGACTGTACGAGCCAGAGGTAACAGCTGACTATCAGGAAACAGTGTTTTCCAGACAGCAGAGCAGTTGCGTATATGAACTCAGCAATTCTGACAGCATACACCAGACCTGGTAAGCTCAAGCCAGACAAAAACTTCAGCATGGACTTGAGAGAGATATTGGCATGAACACCTGCACCCACATGGGGAGATATTAGTAGGTGATAGATCCTGGGAGAGGAAGAGTAAATTTTCTTTAGGGATCTTGACCTCTGGGAGTTCAACTACATTCCAGGGCAGATTCTGCATCCAAGAATATTTGGGTAACTCATAGGACTCCATGAGTGGGGGGAGCAGGAAGCTGGGTGAGTAGGGAAGTAGGGGTGGAACTGGAAGGAGTTGAGGGAGGAGGATATGATTCAAATACATTGTATGAAGTTCTCAGAGTCAATAAAAGTGTTAAAAACAAAACAAAACAAAAAAAACCCAAAACCGAGAATGTATGGGTTTCATACATTGTACAGCTGAGGTGTCCTCCCTCTCGTCTCCTTTCCCCTTCTCTTCCACAGCTTTCTCTTTCCCCCTCTGTTTCTTCATCCCCCTTTTCTCCTTTCTCCACTGATCTAGAAAATTTCTGGTGCTTAAAAAATATTTCTAAGATCCATTCCAGCCTTAAAAATTCTATGCGTTCCTGTTTTACTGTTACTCATATTCTGTGTGTGTGTGTGCGTGTGTGTGTGTGTATGTGTCTGTCTGTCTGTCTGTCTGTCTATGTGTAAGTGTGCTCTTCTGTGTTGGTGAGTGTCGAGGCTTAAGATGATATCAGTGTCTTTCTCTATGGCCATGCCCCTTGTTTTATTAGGGATCCTTTACTGAGTCTGAAGCTTGCCATTTGGGTTAGAACTGAGCCTCTGGGAGCCTGCTTACCTCTGCCTATCCCGCTAGACACATCAGTGCTGGGGTTACAAATGCACACTATCCTCTTGGGGTTTTTTCATTGGTCCTTGTGCTTGCATACCAAGCACTTTTCCCTCTGAGTCATCTGCCCAGCTCTAGTTCCTTATATTATTATACATAAAAGGTTTATAACCAGTTCATCTCAATAAATTAGTTATTCTTGAACAGTTTCAGGAGACCATCTTATTAAATGACATCTTTTACAACCTTGAGTTAGCAGAGGTAGGTTCCAGGTGTTCCTTGGATAAAATGATGATGCTTCTTTGGTTAGCAAACAGGCCAGGATGCAAGTTGTCTGAGAGCCCGGGGGATATAATAGACCTGACTGACACTGGCCTGTATCATGATGACAACGTGTTTGTCTCATGCTACTGGATATTGGCACTTACGGCTGTCCTTATTCTCTTTCTAACTTGGTTACATATTCAGCTCCCCATATCTATCAGTTCCACATCTGCAGATTCAACCAACCATGGGTTGAAAACATTCAGAAAAATATTATATCTGTACTGAACATGAACAGCTTCCTTCCTTGTCATTATTACTTAAATAATACAGCAGAACAACCATTTACCTAGCACTTACATTTTATTAAATATTATAAGCAATTTTGGGATAATTTAAAGTATACAAGGGGGACTGCATAGATTATACACACAAAACTAAGCCATTTCAGACAAGGGACTTGAGCATCTGCTGATTTCGGTGTCCATGCAGTGGCGGGGGGTGGTGGTGGTGGAGAAGTCTCAGAACTAATCATCCACAGATATGTTCATATTTCATATTACAAGTTCTCCCTGCTCAAAGATGGATGAGAAAACTGGTCTTCCCAACTTTATCATGCAGCTAGGATGCAGACCTGGACCATGTGTTATCCAAGTGGGCTGTTCCCGGGCTAGGGAGATGGCTCAGAAGTTAAGAGCACTGGGTACTCCTGCAGAGGACACAGGTTTGATTCTAAACACCCACATGGTGCCAAACAACCATATGTAGTTCCAATTCCCAGGGATCTGATGTCTTCTTCTGACTTCCAGGAGCATTGTACAACACTGGTGCATTTACATACATGCAGACAATGCATTCTCCATGTTGGTGTTTTCTGTAGTGGAGGCTTCTGCTTAATCAGGGAGCTGAAACAGACATGTGCACCTCTAAGGCCAAGGAGTAGTGGCTATGTATGACCTTGATGCTCTTACTGAAACAGTTTCCTTGGCAATTTTGGGTATCGGTCCCCCTAACCCATATAAAGGACTCAACCTAGAGCTCTTCACATGCCAGGCATGCACTGCAACACTGTGCTACATCCCTAGTCCTCTTTTTACTATTTATTTTGAGGTAGTGTTTCACTACCAGGCTGGCCTTAAACTCACTTTGCAGCTCAAGGTGGCCTTGAGCTTGAGATTCTCCTCAGCCTCCTGAGTCGAGGGGATGATAGGCCTGCACCACCAAGCCCAGTCCTTGTCTCTAGCTTCAACATTTGGCTTTCTGGACCCCTGAGAAAGACTGTGAGTCTCCTCTCATGTTCTCGTTTGTTTGTTTGGTTTGATTTTTTGAAACAGGGCCTGGCCACCTAGCCTAGGTTGTCCTGGAACTCATTATATAGTCAAGGCTAACCTTGAACTTGTGACAATCTTTCTACCACTGAACATGGCCCCTAACTCACTTTTTAGATTGTTATTTTCATACAGGCTATTGCAAGTAACCTTGGTTAAGCAGTAGAACTAGGTGATGGGACTCTACTATCAAAGATCATGTTCTTTAGTTGCATGTCATAGAGAAATTAAGCTGGAACACAGTCAGAAATTTCCTCCTCCTCATAGTGCCCAAAGTTACTATGGAGGCTGCTGGGGGGGAAGTCATCAATGGTCTTATTGAATTATGAACCCTGTGATCTACAGTGTCAACCTGCCAAGCTGGATGCACTCACTGCTGCAATAGTAGCTGACTATTATGAGGGGAACAAACCACTTTCTGATTGGATTTGAGATCTACGTCAGAAGAGGGTGTTCATGCTTGTATTGAAAACATCTCAAAAGCCCATGCTCTAGAAGGGAACTTCCTACTCTTGTTTTGCTAAATGGACATAGCGTCAGGCTGCTTTCTAAATATTATACTTATCCCTGTAGATTAGTGCTTCCCTGGGTCTTGATCAGAAAAGCTTGTGTCTGCAGTGGGCAGTGGCTAAATGCAAAGATTCACAGTTGATCCCAGTGCTGAGAATAAGTGACTGTTCAGTGCTCAGTCCTAAATCAAATATCTGTATTCCTAGCCATGGGAATACAGCCACAGGCAGTGCCTGCATCCACAGCATGTCATTGAAGAGGAGGTGAAAAGAGCGTAAGAGTTGGGGGGTGGGAAGGAAGCTGTGAATTGCTGTTTTGTGGATATAACGTGCTCATGAACTCATAGAAGCAGTGGTTACCTGCATAAGACCTGGAGAGGACTGGACCTATATCAACAGTCCATCATGGATGGGGGAGGGACTTATAAGGCCCCACCTCCCTCTTAGGACCAATGGGCAGTTAACAGTTTCTGGGGAAAGGCGGAGTCACGCTCCTCAGTGGTAGAGCCATTGGTAAGTTGCTGATGATCAATTAAATGACCCATCCCCTCACCTGCCACACTCATGCCCATACAGAAACCCTGATTAAATGCAGTGTCCCAGAAACAATACAACAAAACATGGCAGGAGCAGGAAGGGGACATGTTGGGAAAAAGGAAGAGTTCAGGGGAGAGAGGAGACAATAACAAGGAGGACTATGATCCAAGTGCATCACATTTCTATAAGAGTGTGAAAGAATAAATGAAAAATGATTTTTTTATTTGAACTAGCCACCGTGGATATTGTTGTTTGAAACTCAAGATTCCTGACCTTCGTCATCAAATGACAACATATGGTACAGGAATCGACAATTCTATACTTGGTTCTGTGGCTTAAATTATCATTAGGGATTCGGGAGGGGGTGGAGAGATGGCTCAGTGGTGAAGAGCACTGGCTGCTCTTGCAGAGGACCTGGGTTCCATTCTCAGCATCCATATAGTGGCTAACAACGGTCTAATTTCAGTCCCGGGGATCCGACACCCTCCTCTGACCTCCTTGGGCATTGTAATACATGGGTATACCTATAGACATGTAGGCAATACACTCATACACATAAAATAATAAATAAAATATTTTAAAAGTATTATTAGGGACTCAATCTCCATCTTCCCATATTTGGTCTGTTACTTTTTAAATGTGAGTTTGCCTCACAGTCATGGTCATTGACCAAGATGATTTTTATTCAGGTAGAATAGAATTGAGTGGGCAAAAGGACCTTCCTTCCTTCCTAAAATTAAATACAAATATTTCCTAAACAGTCCCACATACTTTTTATTTTTTTTTTTTACTGACCAGAACAGGGTAGTGAATGGAATATTTAATGAAGAAGAATGTGAGGGTCATGGTAAGTGTACACAAGCCATGATTTATTATCAGGAACTGAGAAACCCAGATTCTACTCTCAAGGAACAAGGAAAGGGGGTTCTGTTTAGTAAATGACTTGGGTCTATCAAAACCGCACTGTAAGCGGGTTCTTCTGGCCAGAGCTTCCGTAAGGGAGAACTTCCTTAGAAGACTGCCATCTTAAATTTCTCCAGGCCAACTTTCAGTCATTTCAGAGCCTTCAGGTGAACACATTGTTAGAGAGACCTGGGTTTAATTCTGCCTTTGCCATGCAGCCTGTTGTTACTCAGGGAAGGACTACCACTTCTCTGTGTTCACCTGTAAAATGTGGACAGGTATCGTGCTGCCTATCGTGGTGAAGAATGGGTGGTACAGTGACACATAGTAAGGTATTCATCAATGTGTGTAAGTGGTTGTAGGAAAATGTTATAAATAACATATTATTTAATATTGTTCAATTCCTATTTATAGTTGAAGAGCTAGGGATTTAAAGATGCTCTTGCTTATGTGAGGGTATGCACCTGCTAGCCTGGTAAGTACTAGGGCAGAATTACTCATCATCTGGCTGCCCGGGCTCTTTTTTTTCTAGCAAACCACGTGTGAACTGAACAGAAAGGTCAGTAATGGACTGTTTCATGATCCTTGAAGATTTACACGGAGAATCCCACGAGCTTTGTGCTGGCCATATCTTTAAATATCAGCAACGTTGGCCTGTGAAAGGGCGAGTCTACTTTGGTATTTAGTCTCAGGAGATTAAAGACAAGGATCTCGCTGCTGGAGAGAAACGGAGCAACAGAAAGAAGCTAACAGCATGAGCTAGGAAACCATGGGATGAGGGGTCTTCGTGAGGAGCGAGTTTCCTGTCAGCGGGAGTATTTAAGCAGTACCGGTCTCCTGAACAGCCAACTTGTCCTTTAGATGGATGCAAGGGAGTAAGGCTAGCTGAGTCTGTGAAACTTGCAGTTCTGAGATCTATGATTCTGTAAGACACAGGGGAGGCTAGCATTAGCCTTACAGAAAATTCTGGAATAGATAAACAATAGCTGTCTGACAGAGACAGGTGTTGAATTTAGAGAGGTGATCTGGAGCCAAACACAGGTATAAATTTCTGTTTCTTTCTCGTAGTGTCTTTGCTGAGAGATGGCTGTCAAGTCCTTCAAATGACAAGGCTTCTGCCTTGAGCATTAATAAAAGTAGCTTGTACTAAAGGAAGTCTGGCTGACCATCTCGCTGGGCATCTTGGTAACGCAGCCAACTCTGAGCCCAGAAGAAGCCCCAACATCTCTCCTTCTACTGAGCAGTCCTTCCTTCCAACAGGACACAGATTAAGAGCTTATTTTCCAACAGCCTTTGATGCATTTTTAAAAATTCGCCCTCAGGATTACTCCTTTTCTTTCTCTTTCTCTTATTCTTCCAACTTCTAGCCAGCTGATTAAAATTCTAGTTAAGTTGAAATACGCCTTCAAAGTGGGCCATTCAGTATGAAGCAAAAGGCACTGAACTTACTAGAGGTCTAGGACTTTTGATTAATCTTTAATTAATACGTCACTTTAATTTTCAATGCTACCTTTCAAACACAGAGCTATGCTCAAACCACAAACTCATTATCTTATCGTTCTGAAAGACAGAACCGTCTGCCAGAGAATATAAAAAGAATGCAGCATAAGAGTCTTTTCCAGGAAATTAACTTTGTAAAAACTGCATTAATAGAAAGTAATACTGAGATAGGTATATAATGTGCCTATATATGAATGCAGTAGTCTTCTGCATCATCTAAGTGGATTTAACAGGAGAAACAGTAACAAAGGCTAAGATCCTATTGTGCTGCATTGAGATTTATTTATCTTGACGATTTTATGTTTAAATTGGTGTGTCACATTGGTGAAAATGTGCTGTACAATTTAATTTTTACCAACAAGAACAGAAAACCCACTGGAGGAATTGTACTGAGCAAAGGGGAGCCATGGCAAGGATGCAGAGGCAGGATATGGAGATGATTTATGTAAATTTCTTTTCCTATTTGCAGTTCATTAAGTCACTGTCTTCCTGCGATGACCGAGTGAAAATTAAAGCACTTCAGAGAAGAGCTTGGGGTTCAGCATCGTTAGGGGAAGAGGAATGGGCACGTTGAGGAACTTGACTGCAGAAATCTATAGAGCACAACTTAATCAGCTTCCACATTGATCCCGGGGTGCTCAGAGGCAGGTTCAGGATTGAACAAATCTTTTTAATGCATATTCTTTCCCTTTGAAAAGTGGCATATGATACATGAGAATGATTTAGAGATTGCTCCAGACTTCAATTCATAAAGAGAAACTTCATACAGCCCTTTCTGAGTTTTTATGGCAAAACAGGAAGAGAATGCACAGTCTTCCTGGAGTGCGCTCCTCACCCATGCCCCTGCATAGCAGCAGCATCTGTAGAGTGGCAATTACTTACAAAAGGAAGGGCAAATTGTTTGCTGTCGTATGATTATAAGGTCAGGTCACCGATGTTCCACTGCTTCTCTGCCTGCACGTTCCAAGAGACCAGCAGTCTATGCGATGTGTTGGAATGAGGCTGAGAGAAGGAGGTGATCTCTGATTTCCACGTGGAACGAGCGGTGCCACGTGGAGCAGTAAGACTGCTCAGAGCAGCGTGGCCTGAGGTTTTCCTTCTTCACTTACTGTGAGGCCTTAAGCAGATTGATTAAATGATCTGATATCCAGACACTTCATCTGCTAAACGGTCCTGATGAAACATTTCAGATGGTTATCACGGAGTTCTAGGTGACCATTGGTGGGGGCTGGGGCAATGGTCACCATCCCAGTTGATATAGAAGCAGACTTCTTTTGGGAAAAATTACAAGCACAAGATCCATCTGAGAAGTCCTCATTTTCTTCTCTGTCATTAGAGAATATTCCAAGGGCCAAAGTGGGCAGATAGCCCATTCTGGTAATGGGATCAAACTTACTTCACTACTTTGAATTTTTTTATGGGAAGAGTATGAATGAATACCCCTAAAATGACAAAACCCAACTTGATCTTGACCCTGGCTGGTCCAGGAAGGTTTAGCGTTAACTAGTTTGTCTTCAGTTGCTGTGACAAAACACTGACCACTACCAACTTGGGAAGGAAAGGGTTTATTCAGCTCACATCTCCTAGGTCACAGTTTATTTGCTCAGGGAGCCCAAGTCAGGAACTCCGGGAAGGAACCTGGAGGCAGGAGCTGAAGCTCAGGCCATGGAGGAACACTGCTTACTGGCTTGCTCCCCTGGCCCATGTCCAGCCTGCTTTCTTTCTTTTTTTTTTTTTGGTCTTTTCGAGACAGGGTCTCCCTGTAGCCCCAGCTGTCCTGGAACTTACTCTGTAGACCAGGCTGGCCTTGAACTCACAAAGATCCACCTGCCTCTGCATCCCAAGTGCCAGGATTAAAGGTGTGGGCCACCACGCCGCGGCCAGCCTGCTTTCTTTACCGTACACAACAACCTGCCCAGGGGTGGCACCACCCATAGTTGGCTGGGCCCTCTGACATCGCTCAACAATCAAGACAATACTCCACAGATGTGGCCACAGGCCAGTCCAATGGAGCCAATTCCCCAGTTGAGGCTCCCTCAACCCAGGTGTGTCAAGTTGACACTAAATCTATGTAGCACATTTAGATAAATAGTTTGTAGGAGAACTTGGCTGATATTAGCTCCAAGTTGAGGGAATCCTAAGATACTTATACTGGAAAAGACAGTAGTCAGCAGAGAATGACATGTTCTGGGATCATGGGTACCTCTGGGGTGAAGGCCTGGTATCTAAGTGGAGGCAATGCCTTGGAAAGTCTGGCTGAGAAAAGAGGTCTCTGTCCCCTGACCCACACTTGAGAATGAAGATTTTCTCTTCAGAGGCTTGGAGATGGAAATATGGGATGCTGACACCAAAGATGTGCCTCTTTAATGTCCTCGTCATTCACAGCTTGATACTCCCATCCAGGCAGGCCTTCCCCCTCTGCTCCACTGTAAATCCAGTAGAGGGAGTGAAAGTGAATTAGCATATGGCAAGGTGAAATGAAGCTTTTGAAAAAAGATGTTTTTATTGTGGTTTTCAATGCAATAAAATTTACACTGTACCTCCTACGTGTCAGGGATTGTGGTTGGGGAGGAGGGTGAGTATCACCACCAATTCCCAATAGTTATTGAGATTTTCTCTCTGTAGGCAGTATCCTAAGGACAATATGTGATATAGCACACACACACATATATATGTATGAATACATGCATATCATGTAATGCCTGCTCTTGGATTAGTTGGGGAGGAGCCACTTTGCTAACTGAATGGGCAGCACTGGTACAAAGTGGCATAAGGGTGCAATGGACAGAATCCCAGGCTGTGGACAGAGAAGGGCTGGGGCAGGTAACACTCAACCAGAAGGATAAGTAAGAATTATGATCATAGAAGAGGATTAGAAAGAAGGATATGAATAAAGTCAAGAGATGATGTTGATGATGGTGATGGAAATTAAAATCCACGTGGGAAGATGGAACCAAGAAAGAAGGGGGAAAGAAACAAGATGAGAGACTTAGGGGGCTGGAGAGATGGCTCAGCAGTTAAGAGCACTGGATGCTCTTGCAGGGGACCTGGGTTCAGTTCCCAGCACTCACATAAGGGTTAACAAACATCTATAACTCCAGTTCCTGGGGATCCAACCTCTCTTCTTGCCCAACATGGGTGCACTTACATACATGCAGGCAATACACTCATACACATAATTTTTTTTTAAAAGATGCAGAAATTTAGTTTCTCACTTACCTTCAACATTACCTGTCAGTTCAGGTTTGTGCTTTAACATATATATATTTTTACACAACAACTTAGAACAGACCATGAGAAGTAAGCTTCTACCACCATCTTTGTTGACCTGATCAAAAAGCAAAGCATTCTTCTATTTACAGACAAGTATACCTCTCACCACTCATTGAAGAAGGTTCCTTTTGCAACAGATGGAGATTATTATAAAGTTTTTTACAACTGGTCAAACATGGAGAATAAGTGTCTGTGAGGTGCCCAGACCTAAGTGGCATATCCACAATGCCTAAGTCTCAGGGAACATAGCAAAACAGGGGGTGTAAAGAATATTAATGTACCTCTTAACTCTTACCAGAGAAGCTTCCTCATTCAACAGATGGTGATTAATCCAGAAAGCCACAACTGACCAAAGTGCAGAGTATAAGAAACTGCAGAGTTATTATCCATGAAGAGGACATCTATATCAAACCTCTGCCACCTAAGGCTCAGAGACCATTACGGAAGAGGGGACAGAAAGATTGTAAGAGCCGGAGGTGGTTGATGGCTCCAAGGCAAACAGCTTGCTCATAGGAACTCACAGCAACAGCAGCAGTATTCCTAAGACCCATGCAAGTTCAAGCCCCGAATCCCAGTACAGAAATGGGGAATTGGGTGGGAAGCCCCTAACTTAGCTGAGGAACTATTGGCAACAGGTAACTACTGAGAGAGGGAGAGTTGGCTTCTTTAAGGGTGTAGCAAGCTCCAGCAGGCAGATGCACACAGAAGGACATCTGGGGACACAATCTTAACTCTGTAACCTTAATATATATGATGGAGTACAGGAGATCTGGTGGGGTATTAGGATGGGTGCACATAGAGAAGGAGTTCTAACATGATAAAATATATTGTATGAAATACACAAATATTAAATGTTTTCAAAGCAAGGCATTTTTCCCCCCATAGGCTGGAAGCTGGTTCTCCATGTCATCTGGTACTCTTTCTGAACAAAATAAACAAACTGTCAAGAAGAAACATCATCACTCCTGTAGGCTTCTTCTCAAGTCTCTAGGACCTTTCGTAAATTTCGGGAAATCCACTATGTAAACACACTTTGCATAAAGCACCATAACCCAAATTGATGTAGATGGTCAAGTCACACCCAGAACTCACAGTTTGGACACAGCATGGACAATCAGTCTAAGGGCAGAGGTCACTTGGCACAGGGATCATGACTGTGGGTTCCCTGAATCGTTTCCACACCAGCCTGCAAGGAATATCCTGGCATTCTGCCCATTCCTATGCCTACTATCGAGTAAAATATCCAATGGGGTAAAAGAGACATGGGTATAGGATTCATTCAGTGTCTTGTACCACATGCTTTGCACACCTTGGCCTAGGATCTCCCAAGGTAGGAGGCAAATGGACATATAAAAATAACTGTATATGAGATGTGTGAAATGCTAGGAAACTGTGGAACAAAGCATTGAGACAAATGGAATTTGGGGTTCAGTAGAGAATACTTCCCAAAGATGGACTTCCTTGAGTTGAGTATGCGGGAGAGAAAGAACCTGACTCTGTGTTCCAACATGCACTGTATGTACTCAGCTTTTCCACTAGCGGGTCTTTTTCAGGGAGTAAAGCATTTTCAGGGCATATGGAAGTAATGGGCTAGGGAAGGGGTGTGAGGCTGGGGTTAGGATGGGTTATAATATGAAATACCATGTCAACACTTGCAATGGTAGAAGCTATAATACACAAATTGTCCATATAACTTGGGGGAGATTAGTGAAAAGAATCAGGCTAGGGATTCAGACCTTCACATTCCTTGAGGATGAAGCACTAAAAGAATTGAAGAAGAATCAGGCCTTTATATGGCTTTTCTTTGCAAGTAGACTTAGTGGAAAATCTGAACCCCTTTATTTTTATCATTGTGATGCACAGAATATGTAAGTAAAGCCATCCTCTACTTATGATAGTGGGAGTGGGGTGAGGATTAGCATTGCTTTTTATTATTTGTGCGTGTGTGTGTGTGTG
Source organism: Rhizomys pruinosus (assembly GCA_009823505.1). Taxonomy (NCBI): domain Eukaryota; kingdom Metazoa; phylum Chordata; class Mammalia; order Rodentia; family Spalacidae; genus Rhizomys; species Rhizomys pruinosus. Next base: position 792,757 of record VZQC01012422.1, read on the forward strand.
TGTGTGTGTGTGTGTGTGTGTGTGTAGGTCAGGGGTCACCCTCAGCAGTCATTCTTCAGACATATCTACCTTTTACTGGAGTCAGAATCTTTCACTGGTCTGGAACTCACCAAGGTGACTAGGCTGGCCATCCAGCAAGCTCCAGAGCCCATTTGTCTCCATCTCCCTAGCACAGAGATTATAAGTGCCCACCACCACACCCCAGATTTTTTCCTTTTAAAAAATTTCATTATTTTGTGCCCCCAAATGTTCTTCAATGTGGACCCATCCACTGGAGCCTGGTAAACCCATTAATTTGTTGCCAAAAGTTCCTTAGATTGGGCTGGAGTTTCTTATTCACTTCCCTGTGTCTATGCTGAGATTTTATTGGTTTGAGTTTGCATGGGACTCGTATATGCTGTCGCCATTGCTGTGAGTTCAGAGTAACTGACCAGCTGTGTGGAAAACTTCCTTTGTGTTCACCCACAACCTCTAGCTTGTACAATCTTTCCACTCCCTCTTCCACTATGATCCCTGACACTCAGGAGGGAGAGGTTTGATATAGGTGTCCTATTCATGGATAAACCACTTTGCAGCTTCTTGTTCTCTGTACATAGGCTAGTTGTGGATTTTGGTGTTAATCACCACTGCTACATAAGGAAGCTTCTCTGGTGAGAGCTGAAAGATACATTAATCTGTGAGTCTAATAATAAGTCATTAGGAGTGGGTTTAATACTATAACTATTTAGTAGAAAACTGGTATTAGTATTAGGTTCTTCCCTATGCCCTGTGACCTGTCTAGCCTCAGGTTCCAAGTCTGATATCAATGTCAGTTATGGGGTAGATCTTAAATCCACTTAGAGAGTGACTGGTTACTCCCTTAATATTCATACCACTATTGCACTGGTAGGCATACCTTGCCAGGCCAGTTGCAAATTAAACTCTATTGGCCATATATATGTGTGGGTTCATTCTCTGGAGCTTGGTTAACATACCAAGAGTCATACTCCAGCATTTGAAATATGGGTTCTAGACACTGGATTCAGATCTTTGAGTCTACAAAGTAAGCACCTTGTCATCTGAGTTGCCTCTGCAGTACCAACATTTCATTCTTATGATGGCCTAAGATGCTGGGTATGAAAGCCTAGACCCTTTTTTCATGACTAACAATTGGGATGTGGAGAAGTGAACCCAAGCTTCTTTTATTCCAAAGCAATTGTCTTTCCCATTATCAAATATTGGCCTGGAAATATGAATTAGCACCATTTTTTTTTATCCAATAGTTCCTTTTATGTGCATGTGATCAAATGTGAATAGGTAAGAGATTTTATATATACCACGTTATAACTGTACAAGGAATTACTATGACTTGCCATTATTTCAGTGTTATTGTGGATATTCTATTATTTATTGGGGGTTCACAAATTTTATTTTTCAGTCTCTTCAATAGGAAGAAGGCTAGAATTTTTGCAGTTCCTAACCAGCTAATTATCTAATAAAATTCAATATAGCACCTGATCTTCAGATTAATATTACTTCTCTTCTGGTCAAGGGCAAATTTGGATGATAAAAGACTCTATATGCTCCCCGACTCTGAAGTCCTTATAGTGATATTTATCACCAGTACTTTAAAAATAGGAAGGTAAGTATCTTGAAGCATTTTATCTTTCCAATGTATAATTAATGACCTTGTTTAAAACTTATAAAGTAGGTGTTGCAGGTATTATGATCCTTACTTTACATTCATCCATTAACCCACTGCTTTTGAAAAAAAAATAGATTAAATAAGGCCCAGAAGAGGTTGTCTTTTCTCCAATCAACAAAAGCAGCTAATGACAGTTGGGACCCTCAACTCTAGGCTCTGAATTTAGGACACTTCTCATTAGACCATCTTTCCCAGGTCTCAATTCTAGTATATGTGTTTTGGGTGTAGATTCTTGATGTCTTAGATGATTTATGTCTATTGTGGGAAAGACCCTGATGGAATCAGTACTGTATAAATAACTTCCATTTGCATCTAAACTCCCTTTGGAAATGTGGCTGTTAGAACTGCTAAAGCTTCAGAAATCTTGACAAATAAATATCTGAGGTGGCTTGCTTGCTGAATTATAAGGGATGAAATTCCTTAATTGCTACAAGGAGCTGAATGTGGTTATTACTCAGAGTGAAAGATTCTGGTTTCTTATTTTACTTGAAGATTAATAACTGTTTTCTAAGATGACTTGATGCATTATCAAAACTTCCATAGAAATTCAATGAAGTAAGAGAGCAAGGGTCCTCCTTTTCTACACAGCTCATCCTCTACATGCATATTATCTACTAAGATACAAAGAAGACGGTCGGAAAACACAGTCCTGCTTAAAGAGCTCTGTCGATTAGCATCCTGGCACCTTTTAAAATTGCTCCTGTTTGGGGCTGGAGAAATGGCCTAGTGGTTAAGAGTGCCGGCCGCTCTTACAGAGGACCCGGGTTCGATCCCCAGCACCCACATGGCAGCTGAGAACCGTCTGAAACTCCAATTCCAGGAGAACTCCAGCTCCAGGGGAATCCAACACCCTCTTCTGACCTCCGCGGCATTGCACGACATGGGTGCACAAACCTACATGCAGACAGTACATTCATACACATACAGAAATAAATAAAAAAAATTAAAAAAAATAAAATTGCTCCTGCCTTTCTTCCCTCCATTGTGCCTGTCAAAAATCTGCTTCCGTTGTGACCTTTATAGGATTCTGAATAATAAAGTTTTATTTTCATTCTTGTTTTTTATCCTTCAAAATTTGGAGCTCACCAACATCAGAGATAGACTATATTTGTATACTTTTCATCTAAGAGTGCCTGGCACAAAGCAGGGACTAAGAAATGTTTGTTGAAGGAGATGCAAATGCATCAGATAGGTTCTTTAGTTATATACATATTTACCATTAACCAAAAGAAGAATATGCTTGAATATACTCGCTGACTTCCTACCATGCACAAGATGTTGTGGCTCAAAAGACCTTGGAGAAGCAGTAAGTAGAAGTGTAACTGATTTAAAAAGTTCACTGATTAGCTTATGGCATATTAGGCCAGTATTTGTGCTGGTCCAGCACTAACTGATGACAGAGAGCCTGAAAGGGATTAGAGCTCATTTAGAAAGAGGTTAGGTTGGGCTGCACTAGCGGTTAAGAGCACCGACTGCTCTTGCAGAGGACCTGAGTTCGATCCCCAGCACCCACATGGTGGCTGAGAACCGTCTGAAACTCCAATTCAGGAGAACTCCAGTTCCAGGGGAATCCGACACCCTCTTCTGACCTCCGCAGCATTGCACGACACGGGTGCACAAACCTGCATGCAGACAGTACATTCATACACATTCAGAAATTAAAAAAAAATGAAAGAGGTTAGGTTATGATTAAGTAATTAAAATAAAGTAAATCAGAGGCCTAAATGTGAAGGACAAATGAATAGAAAGTTAGAAATTTCAAGAAAGATATAAATATGGTTCCAGCAAAAAAAAAATCACATGAAAATTAAATCCAAGAATTAGCACTACACAGCTAGTCATAAGCATTGTGTTGCTAATGTTTTGATGAGGTCACTCAGTGTTGGACATGATACAGTGCCTCATTTATTCTTTACACTTATCTACCCTAGAATGAAAGGGTCAGTTTCCTTTTAGACATTAAAAACTTGGATTCAAGGAGATCCATTCAACCATACAGGGCTTACTTATTTATCAGCTTCAGTGTCTGACAGAACTGAGTTTGAATCTTGTGTCCATAACTTAACTCTATGATCTTAAAAAAATCATGTTAGGGTTCAGAATATTTACCTGGAGCAGGTGATAAAACCCAGCTGACTGAGAAGACAACTGATGTAGGACACAATACAGGACCCTTCAATACTGACTGTCTTTAGTTCAAGATTAGACAGCTAGCAAATGTCAAGGCAGGTTTTCATATCCATTTGTGTTTATTCTAAAACTCATGAGCTTGTTGCCTTTCTGTGAAAACACAGCATCTTGACATATATTCACTAGATATTTTAAGACACCAAGATAGAAATCAGAGCAATTCTACCCAGCAACAGATCTTGTAATACATTTGAACTCTGCACCCAATCCTAATCGTATATGTGTAAGTATGTATATATACATTATAGCTATGGTATGTAGTTATATTAATTGTTTCTATGGCCATAATAATATAGAGGTGGTATGTGGTAGATAAAAAAGAGGAGGTGATTGTGGACCCTGGGCTGGGAAGATGGCTCAGACAGTTAGGTGTTTATTGCACAAGCATCAGGATTTGAGTTTGGATCCACAGAATTATATAGAAAACTGGGCAGAGCTGGGGAGATGGACACAGCAGGATCCTAGAGGCTTGCTTGCAGCCATTCTAATGGAATCCATGAGCTCTAGGTTTAGTGAGAAATCCTGTCTCAAAAAACTAGGTAGAAAGTGATAGAGGAAGACACTTGAGGTTGACCTCTGACCTCCCCTGCATGTGTACTCATGTATAGCATACATTCATACACAGGCATGCACACACACACCCATGTGCATATGCATACACCATGCGCGCATGCGCGGGCACACACACACACACACACACACACACACACACATACAAACAAATACATGGGAGATCTCCCCAGACCACCTGAAGCACAGGTAAGTAGGAGCTGGGTGCTTCAGCAAGGCGGATTGTTGTTTGATTTAATTTAGTCGTCTCTGGCTTGATTGGCTTTTGTGGCTGTGGGGGTGGAGTTATCCTCCCAGCTGGTATAAAAGGTGGGTTTGTGTGAGTCTTGAGATCAGAGATCTCCCAAGACCACCTGAAGCACAAGTACCGGCAGGCTAAAGAGCACTCCCCTCCCTGCCAACTGGGATTACCAAAGGAAGGAAGTGTCCAAGTGGATTCTTTGGGGAACCTTCAGAACAGAAAGGGACAAGTGAGTTGGTACTCCAATAGAAAGCCTAAAGCTGAGAGAAGTCAACCCTCCATAAGCAAGGAGTAAAGGAAAAACAAACAAACAAACAAATCAATCAAACAACGAAGGCATCTGAAGGAAGCAAGCAAAGCAAGCAAGCTTTCAACACAGTGAAGAGGCATTTGGGATTCACATTTGAATACAGGCAAGGAGAAGCCCATATGCCAGGAACACAAAGAAGAGACAACATGGGAAAGGTGCAGGATAATCCCACACCAAGCTCTACCAACCCTATGGAAGATTCCTACAGTGGGATCCCCCTGGGGATGGCCCAGGACACAGATATCAGAAACACAATTGGGAACATATTTAAAGA
>VZQC01012422.1:804389-847733 GCA_009823505.1 Rhizomys pruinosus
CTTTGCAGGAAAATGGCTGGAGCTAGAGGACATCATGCTGAGTGAAGTAACACAGTCCCAGAAAAACAAACGATGAATGGTATCCCTCATCTGTGGATGCTAGTGCCAGTTACCTAGTTGTAAGTAGTTCTTGTGCATGGCCCCTTGAGCTTTTGTCCAAGCAGTTGGGAGTGATGCATATTGGAAACAACAACAACAACAACAACAACAACAACAACAACAGAAAGGACTGCATCAAAGAACTGAGTGAAACAGTGAACTTCTGCTCGAAACAGTCAACTTCCAGATGGAAAATTTTGAGAAAGACTGAGAAAGAGATGAAAAGCATGTTTGGCAGAATGCATGAGCTCTGGTAGGGTGGGGGGCTGGGGGGGGACATGGGTCTAGATTTGATAATCTTGTACCAAAAGTATATATAATAAAAAAAGACAAAAAAAAGAAAACACAAGACAGCAAAAACAAAAACAAAAACAAATACACACAGACAAAACAACACAAAGGAGACTGGAGCTCTTGTCTGCCTGTGACATTGCAGAGTAGGCCTATGCTGGAAGACAGAAAGGATAATGATTTCAGTTTTGAACAGATTGGTTCTGAGATTCCCATGGATTGTGGAAGTGCAGAGGAGAGTACAAACGGGAATGACAGCATAACAGCGTCACCAACAGAGTACTGACTACAGGAAACAGAAGGCCAGATGGCTTTGAGCATGGAAGTAAAATACCAGAACTGTTGTCCAAAAAAGTGTGGTCATGATTCCAGCTACCTTCAACCAAACAGAGCAACACGGAAGCCAAAGCAGTGACAGAGCAGAGCCTGGGAGAGCCGAATATGATCTTCAGCTTTAAGTGGAAAATGAGAGAAGGCTTAATTAGTAGAGCGCTTACCGCACAGGCACAAGGACCCGAGTTAGGATCCCTAGCACCCATAAAAACACTGGCATATCCCTTCAATCCCAGCACCGAGGAAGTCAAGAGGCAGCTTGCTGGAGTGCACTGCCTAGCCCACCTAGCAGACTGATGAGCTCGGAGCTCAGTGAGAGACTGCCTTCAAAAGTACTGCAGAGATCTGTTGAGGAAGACACCTGATGTTGATCTCTGGCTTCCATTCTCACGTTTCTGTAGACACATAATATGTGTGTACATGTGTATGAACAGTGCATCCACACAGAAAGAAAGTGAAAGAGCTGAATCCACTTCAGGAAACCCACATAGCTGCCTGCTGGGAGCAGGGTTAACAGTCTGGGAAACCAAGCCACAGGAGTAGGGACACCCAGCAATGGCTGTCACTTGTCAGCTACCAAGGTCCTAGATTCCTGGAAAAGTCCAATACCTGTATGACAGAGTCACTTTTTACTTGTCCTTGGGGAAGAAGGACTTCCTTTCCTTGCAGCACTGTGAATTAAGACTTCCTACTCCCACATGAAACCTTAGGTTCATGTGTAATGTATGTTTGCTGTCCCGTGCAACTTTAGCCAAACGCATGTGTGGATCCTGAAAATTTATTTTCATGGGCCCATTTTCTGATTTAATGGCCTCTATATATATCCATGATGTTGGCCTTGAACTAGCTCTGAGCCACTGCACATAAGACTTCATCCTCTTCCTTGGTAGACACTCTATGTAGTGGTGGCCCCTGCCAGTGTTTCAGGTGCAGATCTGGCTCTTCCAGAGGGGAACTTGCCATGTGCGTGGTATGGGAAGAAAACTCCACAATCCCAAATAAGTAGAATAAATATCAGGATGGATTTCACAGAGATTCATGGGAAATTGGATTAGGAAATGGTTTATTACATTGTGAAGAATATTTGAATAGACTTCAAAATAACCAGATAAAAAGGGGCAGAATTTGCTCGTAAGCAAAGGACACAGTGTGAGTGGGTTTTTTTTTTTAATTATTTTTGCTAATATGTTCAACTTTTTTATATAAGTATCCAAAAACAAAATCAGAAATGAAATGAAATCAAACCAACTCAAAACTCCATCAGCCTATATTTAAGGAGGTTTATTATCTGGCAGAACAAACTGTTTGTATGTTTGGACCCTGACTCAATCCATTGTGACACTTTCTTCTCTGTAGTTTTACATCATCAGCAGTTTGGGGCATTACATCCTGGTGTATGAAAGCTGTGCCAGTACTAGGAGAGATGGACAATATTAGCCTTGTTTTTCTTTTCAGAAACAAAGGAACACTGCCAATAAGTGTGCCCATAGTTTCTAGTCTCACAGTGAACAGGGTCACACGGTTGCCTCTAAAGAAGTCCCTTATACGGGGTAAGATTGCCATGATCATCATAGACTATTTGAGGTTTTTGAGGTTTGTCACTCAGGTATGATAGGGTCATATTTTCTGGGAGGAGTCACCAGAAAAATATGAGTATTGATGAAGAAGAAGAGAGGGAAGGGCATATTTTTAGTGAACAAAAAATTTGGTCTGCTACAGTGATCTTATACATATAATGACTTTATTTTATTTTATTTTATATTTTATTTTTTGGTTTAAAGAAACATGTCAACTTTATTTTAAAGGAGAAAACTGAGCTAGGCAGGTGAGTGGTAGAGGGAGGGAGGGAGAGAGAGAGAGAGAGAGAGAGAGAGAGAGAGAGAGAGAGAGAGAGAGAGAGAGAGAGAGAGAGAGAGAGAGAGAGAGAGAAAGAGAGAGAGAGACTGCTATTACAATAGGACTAGGTTAAGCAAAGTATGACACAGTTATGAAGAAAACCTAGAGATGTAAAGAACAGTCTGCTTGTGTCGAATAACTTCAGAAATAACGATATATCTATGTGTCTATCCATCAGACTCACAGAGCTGGAGCCCGCTGTGACAGACACCTCTGTGTTCCTCATCGGGAACAACACAGCTCTTAATGGGCAGACACTGTGTGTTGAATTATGGAAAAATTTTTAGAAGTCTTGGTCACTAATTTTTCTTGTTGGAGACCATCATTGTAGAAGACAAAATGACACTGTTGTGAATCATTATCATGCCTATGCTTTTCTACAGAGAAATATATGTATGCATTATATATAATAATTGATTTTTCATGCATATTAAACCATTCCTGCTTTTAGTAAAAGTCATGTCAATAAATCAATAAATAATGAAAATGGTAGCATTCAGTTTAAGACGGGTAACTGTGTATGGAGCCGTGTAACTTGAGTCTCTATCTTCAGCTGGCTTCTCATTTTTATAAATTTCTGAGAAACAAGCAGAACTTCATTAATGTTGCAGAAAAAACAGAGTGGGGGTTGAACTTAGGGTGTTTTCAGAGGTCAATTGAGGGAGAGTGGTTATATGCAGCCTTGTTAAGTTATTTAGAAATGATAAGTTAACTACAGGGATTACATCCTGGCCACCATCATGTACGTATGCATTGGATTGGGGTTGTTGTCAATACTGGGATGAAAAGCCGAAATTCACACAGAAATAAGGTAAAGTGAAGTGTAAAAACAGTCACCAAAGAAATGAGGCACAGAGGCATCTGCAGCTGCTGATCTGGTCTGCTCTTCGAAGATGTCAAAGAACTCTCAGCAGCAAGCACATTCCAAGTGGGTAGACTGGGACTGGAGTGACTCTGTTCTTTTAAGGAAAGGTAGACAGTGTATTATGACTCGGTCTCTAATTTATGGTTCTAAAAATGTGTATAATTCAAACTCTCTAACCACATAGTTTTTGACTGGATCATTGGATTTGTAACACAAGATAAACTTTCATTCATTTTTATCACACTGGTTTCTAATATCTACAGTAATTCAAGAGTCCATAGGACAGTTTTTACTTTTATTTGTGAGTGTGTGTGTGTGTGTGTGTGTGTGTGTGTGTGTGTATGTGTTCAGGTACATGTGTAGTCAGATCAGAGGAGGACATTGGTATCCTGCTCTAAGACTCACTGCTTTATTCCTTTGAGTCAGGGTCTCTCCCAGAACCTGGAGCTAGACTGGCAACCTCTAAGCCCCAACAGTCCTCCTTTCTCTGGCCCTTACAGTGCTGGTGATACAGGCTTGTATGAACATACCAGAGATTTTATTTGGGTGCTAGAGATTGAGCTCAGGTTCTTGAACTTGCACAGCAAGTGCTTCTACCTCTGAGTCATCTCTCCAGCACCTCCACGAGACTCCATGAGACTCTTAAAGAACCAATTCTAGTTACCCACCAGAACTTCATGGTCAGACCCTATTGCTGAAGGCACTACATACATGGACTGTTGAACAAACAAGGAGACATCAAACTGGTGCTGCTTTCAAAACTTCATCTCTCCTGGATAGCTTTTATAATGCTAAGAAAGTGCTATGCATGCTACTGGAAGGAAAAAAAAATCCATCAGTCCTGCCCAGCTGTAATCCTTTGAATTACAACAACTGGCTTGGCAAGATAGGTCCACTAGTGCAATAGTGGTATGAATATTATGGGAGTAACCAATTACTCTGCAATTGGATGGAAGCATACCTGACATTGATACCAGGCTTAGGAAACTAAACAGGTGACAGGGGAGATCCCACTACTATTCTACTATTATTCTGCTAAATAGATACAGTATTAAACTGACTCATAATGACTTGTTATGCTCATTGACTAATGCATCTTAAAACTCTCACCAGAGAGGTTTCCTTATGCAGCAGGTGGTGATTAACATAGAAAGGCACTATGGGCCAATGTGCAGAGACCAAAAGGCTTCAGAGTGTTGATTCCTGAAGAGGATAGCTATGTCAAACTTCTGCCTTCCAAGGCTCAGGGATCACTAGAGAAGAGGGGGTGGGGGGGACTGTGAGCTAGAGGCAGTGGATGACCACAAGGAAATATAATTTTCCAGAGATCTGGCAATGACTCATGTCACAGCTATGATGATCCTACCTAGGCTGAAGCCAGACAAAATCCTAGCATAGACATGGGGAAATGGGTAAGAAATCCCAACCCACTCTAAAGACGTTTTGTCAATCAATGGCTGCTGGAATGGGGAGAGGCAGTCTCTTTCAAAGATGCGACTCTTATTAGGTTGACCACGCTCCAATGGATGGACCCACCCTGAAGGGCATTTAGGGACACAAATTAGGTTCTATAAGTCTAATTATATACCTGTTAGAGTGCATTAAGTTGGGAAGAGGGGAATTAGGGAATGTATGTATAGGTTGGGGATCGATAGAAATACCAACAAAATATGTTGTATGAAAATTGAAAAAAATCAATAAAAAATTAAACATCAAAAAGAAAAACCAAACAAATTCCATATGCTTTCTATAGGAAAGGTTAAACTAGAATCAGCCAGTAGTGGTTCACTTACTCTCATGTGAACAGTTTCTTGGAATCAAGGTAGAATAGTCTTTCCTAGTCATCTAAAATGATGTGGGCATGGGGCTGGAGAGATGGCTCAGCAGTTAAGAGCACTCACTGACTGCTCTTGCAGAGGACCAGGGTTCGATTCCCAGCACCCACATGGTGACTGAGAACCATCTTTAACTCCAGTTCCAGGGCAGCTGAAAATTGTCTTTAACTCCAGTTCCAGGGGAATCCAACGCCCTCTTCTGACCTCCGTGGCATTGCACGACACGGGTGCACCAACCTAAATGCAGACAGTACACTCATACACATAAAAAATAATAAAAGAAATAATAAAAAATGATGTGGGCACATTATCAGTAAATAAATTTGTGTTGTAGAAACCTTAATGACAGTTTCTAATCATATATATCACATTTCCCATACAACAATATGTCTTCCCTCAAAATAATTTGCCTATTATTATATATTTTAATAAATTAAAAAATTATTTTGTATGTGTGTGAATGTATTGTCTGCATGTAGGTCTGTGCACCCGTGTCGTGCAATGCCGTGGAGTTCAGAAGAGGGCGTTGGATTCCCCTGGAACTGGAGTTAAAGACAATTTTCAGCTGCCATGTGGGTGCTGAGGATCGAACCCAGGTCCTCTGCAAGAGCAGTCAGCACTCTTAACTGCTAGGCCATCTCTCCAGCCCACCTAGTATTATTTTTTACACTATTGTTTTAAAGAAGATGGAAATAACTATTTTAATGATCTCTTTAAGGACCTAGAGATGGAGTTGTAGAGGATAGGGAGATGCCTCAGTGGGTAAAATCCTTATTGACCAAGTATGAGACCTGAATTAATTTCTTGAATATCCACAAAAACGTTGGGTGTGATGGTGCACGCAAGTAATCCCAGTGCTGGGAACTCAGAGCCTGGAGCATCCCCAGGGCTTGCTGGCTAGCTGGTCTTGCTGAGTCTGTGAGCTCCAGGTTCAGTGAGGAAACATGTCTCATCTAATAAGCAGGGGAGTACTTGTGGAAGATGCCTGATTTTGAGCTCTGGACTCTACCTGCACCCACCCCTCACCCATACACACACAAAGAGGCATATACATTTTGTTCTGTCTGTTTCCCATTGTACTAGGAGACGTGAGGTCTCAGCTTCCTGTTCTGGCTGCCTCCTGTCGCCATGGGTTTGCAGCCATGGTAGACTCTCCCTCTGCAACCATAAGCCCAAATCAACTTTTCTTCTATAAGTTGCCTTGGTTGCGCTATTTTATCGCAGCAACAGAAAAGTAACTAATACACAGTCCCTCCAATGAAGATGTCACATGACTATGTCACATGACTATGGTCTCTGCTCACTTACTGAGACTGCCCCACTTGAGAAACTCTGAACCAGAATCCAAATTGAGCTACTTCCAAATTCCTGACCCATAGAAACTGTGTGGTGATAAATATTCATTGCTTTGAGGCTCTGAGTTTTGGCCTAACTGTATACAGCAATAAACAATGCATACAGTCTCTTTGTTCTCTCAGATCTAATTTCCTCAACTCCAAAGTTCTTGAAGATCCAACTACATTCAAAACACCCTGAGAGTTGAATAGTGAATTCTTCTCCCAAGGCACTGATAACTCTTTATAAATTCATTCCTTCTCCCTATATAGCGTCTTTCTCTGACAGATTAAAAAGTGGGCTTCTTTCTTTCACAAGGCTCATGGTCATAAAGGCTCATTATCTTTGAGATGTAAAGATTCTAAATAAAGAACGATTGTCACTTTCACAAATGAGATTTATTAGTTTTATTATTGCGGATATTTCCAGAATGATTTGAGGCTAAGAGTCCATGAAAATGCTCTTGGAAATAGGTCCCGGGCTCAGAATTCTACACAGTACCTAGGGGCACCGTTGCTCCCTGGCTCCCTGGGGGAGTCCGCAAAGCACCACGGTGCACCTGCTGTTCCCATAGCTGTAACCAGCGATGATACAGTGGAGGGTGAGTCTCCCTGAGAAGGAAACAGAGAGGTTGGGCCTTGGGTCTGAAGAGGCAGGTATGGCCAGTGTTTACCCCCAATATACCAAGCACCTGCTGTGTACTTGACACAAGATTCTAGAACCTAGCTGGACAAAGGAGAATAAGACCAAAGTTGGACAATATTCATCAGGGGATCCAAGTAGAAAATCACAACATTCCATATGGTAAAAACATTACTGTAATTATGTACCAAGTAAAATGAAAACAAAGAAGAGATGAATGGGCTTTTTTTTTTTTTTAAAGTTGTAGAGACTATTTGCATTTCAGGCTTGATTACTACTGGAATTTATACAGGAAACACACTCAAGGTGATAATTACATCTGTTTGGTGTTGAAGGAGGAGAAGAAGCAGGGTAGGAAGCAAATCCACTGCAGGACACTGCAGGCTCAGTGTAAAGACTCCTGTCTTGGGTGAATGATCAAGCTCTGATCATCCTAGCATGGAAATCCTGAGCTGGGGCCACCAATGATCAGAAAAGGAGCTAATGTTCTGTAGCAGATGCTGGTAGGTGCTCTACAAGTATTAGCTCATTAAACTCTCGTTATATCTGCAGGAGGTAGGTACTATTAGTATCCTCACTTTAAGAATAAGAAATAGAGACAGAGATAGACTCAAACCTAGGCATTCTGGCTCCAGACTATACTCTGTACTCAGCTCTCTATGGTACGGACCAACAGTAACAGTACTTTACTCTTTACCGCAGAGGGACTTTTGCTTTGAAAACAGGCCCGAGACAGAGTTGCAAGCCTGTTAAGACAATCACACGGGTCTAAAGCTGGTGAGCTTGCTATAATACCGTACAGCTGACTTGTGTCTGGGCTTGTGGATTTAAAAAAAAGTAAATAGTAGAAGGCAGACTCATTTGTGTTTTGATCACAAAACACAATGTGGTTCAGAAGTCCATGTCTGACTTGGACTAATGTATCTCTGTGTAGGCAAGAGTAGGGTTCTTGAACATAGAACCATGTTACTTAAATGGTCTTTGTTTCTGTGTCTGTCTGCCTCTCTCTGTGTACCTGTGTATGTGTATGTGCATACGTGTGTATGTAAGTGCATGTGCAGGCATGCGTATGGAGGCCAGAAGAGGATCTTAAGTGTTTTGTCTCGCTCTTTACCTTATTCCTTTTAATCAAGGTCTCATTCTGAACCTGAAGCTCCTGTTTTTTGACTAGGCCAGCAGCCTGCAAGCCCCAGTGATTCTCCTGTCTCCACCAACCCTTCATATCGATGAGCTGACAGATGTGCTAGGTTAGTTACATGAGTGCTGAGATTCAAACTCGGATCCTTATAGTTGCACAGAAAGTGCTATCCAGTCCTAACCTCCCCTTCTTAATTCATTCCTGTAAATACTTTCACAAGTAGATAAAATTCGTAACCCATTTGAGAATAATATAACTAGTGATTTCTGCAATCTTTCTCTTCTCAGGAGGCGAATGAAGCAGCTCCCCCCTAAGAATCTTCTCTTTTGCTGCTGGTTTGAGGTTTGTCTCACTGCGGAAAGTATAACAGCTTTTGATGATGGGGGTGGAAAGGGACCTTGCAAATATTTAGAAGTGTGCATAACGCCCAAGTCTGTTTATTCCTGTTGTTGTGGCTACCTGGAATGTCCACAATTTCTTTTTTTTTTTAACATCATGACCACTTGGAAGAGAACAATAGTGCATTTTTTTTTAGCTTTCCAAAATGCACTTTAGAAATTTTCACAGTGCAGAATCTCTGAAGTTGAGAGACGTCAGGATGCATCTTACAGCTGTTAGCACCTTAAAATTGCTGTTATGTTCTTGGCAGCAGGAACATGGTACATAAAGCCAGGGCGGTTCTGATAATGCCTGGAATCTTAGGATCCCATGGAATATAGTGTTTGTGCAGCATGTGGGGGTACGTGCATGAGGCTGTTTCTGGCTGGGGGCAGCTGTTGGGGGACCCTCATAGCTACATTCCTGACAGCACCTGTTGGGGTCAGAAAAATTCGCTATCTTGGGCACATCTGTGATCCATTTGTGACGCTCCGGGAAGGTAGCTTCGCCTCCTCATGTCCTAGCTGTCCTATCTGTGAAACAGCTCCTCAGCACACCTTCCTGAAGATAGGCTTTTGTGAGCTTTCCATGCATTTCCTTACACAGAGTACCTTTCCTATAACCTGATATCAAAGAATTTTCATTATTAGTATTGATTTTATAGAGTTAGGGCTAAGGCAAGGCAAATGAAAGAAATCTGTCTTGAATGCAAAACTTAATGTGTGTCAAGGTTTCAATGATAGAGATAAACAATATTTTTTGTAAGAAAAATTAACAAAAATAATGCAAAACAGAGATGAAAATACAAGTTTTTTTTTTTTGGCTTTTCGAGACAGGGTCTCCCTGTAGCCCCAGCTGTCCTGGAACTCACTCTGTAGACCAGGCTGGCTTTGAACTCACAAAGATCCTCCTGCCTCTGCCTCCCAAGTGCTAGGATTAAAGGCATGCGCCACCACGCCCAGCTGAAAATACAAGTTTTAAATGAAGATGGGTTAAAGCTTTTCCTCTTAGTGCCATATGCAAATCTTGACTTTGCTCAAGATTAGCATATGGAAATGTCTGGGTTATTTAAAATATTGCATTAAAATACTACTTAACCTGATGGCTAAGTTTTGGGGTATCCCTTTAAATTTTACTCTTGAGGCTAATGCCTTGTTTCCTTCTCCTTGACATCGGACTAGGGTTTCATTTGTGATAGTAGACAGAGTCTTTTTCTTTTTAAAATATTTTATTGCCAGGTGTGGTAGCACACACCTTTAATCCCAGCACTTGGGAGGCAGAGGCAGGTGGATCTCTGTGAGTTCAAGGCCAGCTGGGAGTAAAGGGAGACCCTGTCTCAAAAATACCAAAAAAAAAAGTGATCATAAAATATTTTATTATTTTTATTTTATGTGTATATTTCCTGTATGTTTGTATACCTGTGTCACAGAGGTCAGAAGAGGGCACTGGATTCCTCTGGTACTGAAGTTATAGATGGTTGTTAGCTGCCGTGTGGGTGCTGGGAAACAAACCTGGGTCCTGTGCTAGAGCAGCTGGTGCTCTTAACTGCTGAGCCATTGCTCCAGCCCTGAGATAGATTATTTCTAATAGTGCCCCAATTGTCCCGATATCGACTATCCTTTCACTCACATACTCATTCAGCAAGGTTGTGATTTATGGTAAATATTATGCCAGGCACTGATGACACACAGATGACAAGGCCCAACACTGGCCTGTGAGGAAACACGAACATACAAATAACTTCAGGGAACACATTCTATAAGAATGTTGTAAATTCCCCCATTGTTGATTCACTCTAAACATCCAGGAAGTCTCTTTTCCTGTGTATGGAAAGGACAGCTGGGAACACACATTAGAGTATTCACTTCTATGTGTGTCCATGTTTCCTTACACAGCACCCATTTACCCTGGATTCACATTAATCTATGCACAGGTAGAGGGAGTGAGAAATGCTTTTGTAACCCAAATTGCTGTGGCTAGCTCAAGTGCAGTAGTCAGCCTGCGGCACATGACACATTCAATAAGTAAATGTATGTTCAGTTACTGTTCACATGAGGAGATAAGGAGATGGCAGTGTTGCCCTTGGCTCATATCGAATCCCTTGTGAGCCCTGGATTCTGGTGAGTTTTATTGTTTAGTGTCTTCACTACTCATTAGCTCTAGGACCTTGGTCAAGTTCCTTAATCTTCCTACAACTATTTCCTTTAATAAGGTTGAAATGACCAATGGACAGGTCTTTAGCAAGACTGTAAATCTTCAAAGTGCATCATAAAGAATCTGGCTTCTACGAGGGATTTGGTAGATGTGCATGTCTTCCTTTTTTTGTCTTGTTTTGATGGAAGAGCAGGTCAGAAAGTCTGAGTCAACTCCAGGTAAAGAAAACCACTCAGGAAGGAGCCCTGTTTTTATGCCAAGGGCTCCAACCACACAAAGAATGGCATACTCTATTTCTTTGCATCAATACCCCATAAGCAAGTTGAGTATGGGTTTGAATAATTCAAGTCCATTTTTTTTGTAAGGAACACATAGATGGATTGGCTTCTTCAGGAGAGAGGCCAAACTGGGGTCTTCAGTGATAGCTTCCTGAAGAAATGCATCAAGGACAAGAGGACACACAAGCCACAAGCAGGGAAAACCTGAGGTCTGCAGCAGAGATGCAAATTGGGGCTGTGCTATGAAAACAAAAGTTAAGCCATAAAATGTCACTTCACATGCAATTTAAGAGAGATCTATGTGAAATAAACTTTAGAAAACTGCTCACATATATCAGTGTATTACAGGTGCCCAGCAAAACATTTCTATGAAAATATGCAGTGCAGTGTATGTGTAAATCTGTCTCGAGTTTTATGGTTCCATATCCAGAGTCATAATGTATATAAAACAGAGGAACACAGAGAATGAGTTCATTGCTTGAACCAGTGGTGGTCAAATGGGCTTGGAGTAATCCATTAAACTTATATAGCACCAACAAATAGAGTTTACACATAAGGAATGCAGGAAGCAAAGGCAGGTATGATTACATTCATTTCTACTAGGTAGCTGGTAAGTGAGGAAAATATGAATATTTCTTGATCACTGCAATGGACCTTGTTTCAGCTCAGCATATTTTAGTCTTGCTTTAAGTTCTCCATAATCCTGTGAGGCAGGTGCTACCAACCCATTTCAAGGATTGATACTCGGAGAGACTGAGTTACACATGGAAGAACACACAGGCACAACTATTGCACTGGAGTAGAAACCTCATGAAAGCAAGGGCTTTGTACACAGCTGTATTGTTATCTCTTAGAACAGTGTTTGACAGAGTAAATACCCAACAAATCCTACTAAGTGAGCTGATGAGCGAAGATGGCAAACCCAGGTTCCTCTGGCTTGTTACATACCACGGCGTCTCATGAGTCATGAAGCAGCTCATCTGGTATGGAAGGCAGAGGTTCCTTGTTGCAGAACGAGTGCTGTAGTTTCTGAGAGAAATGATTCTGTAGGACACTTGGGGATCCCACAGCTTAAGAAGCCAACTTTACTTTGTTCTTCATAGCTTCCTTGACTACACCTCCAAATGGAATGCATTAAGTTCCCTTCCTTTGAATGAGCCTCCTGGAGGCAGCAGACATATTTCTAAGCTTCAGATTAGCTCTTTATTTTTTTGGCTAAGGGACCTTGGAGATGTCCTCATACCCTCTAGGCTGAGTACATTAATGCCTACCTTAGTATCTTCTAGCCTGGCATGCTTCATAGTGCACGGCTCCAGAGCATGTAATGTATGTGGATGGTGATCCCTAGAGTTGTGGAACAAAATATCTCTCTTCTTAGGAGGGAGAGCTGGCTGGGTACCAGAACAGGGGACGGAAGCTGCAAATAAAGTGGGTTGAACCTGGTTCAAGCATTAGCTCTGCCACTCTCAGGCTGTGCCACCTTCTTTCAATTATTTACCTGCAAATGGGAGTAAAGAAATATGACTTAACGCATCTTTTGAGAATGAAGTGAATTAATACAATAAAGTAGGAGGCATGTACTAAGCACCCCACAAAGTAGCAGGTTACAAAACCAACAATAAAACACAGTACCTTTCCTATATCCAATTAGCAAACATGCCGATAAAGAAAACTGAAAGACAGTGTTCACCATAACCTAACAGAATCCCTAGGAACAAAAATATCACCAAGGGGATGAGATGCCTGTGGTTAAAATGATAAAACACTGAAGAAAATGAAGGACACAGTCAAAGATAGGAAGACATCACATATGTATGGGTGGGGACAACTGATATGGTTAAAATGGCCATACTACCAAGAGAAATGAATTCAGTAATTTTCCAAGTCTAAATTATATTCTTCACAGAACTAGGAAAGACAATCTTAAAATTCGCATACAAGCACAAAAGCACATGAATGGCCAAAGCAACTTTGAGTAAAAAGAGTAAAGTGAGCAATGCTGGGGCTATCACAATATCTAACTTGAGCACATAGTGCAGAGCCATGCCAACCAAGGCAGCATGGTATTGGCATTGGACATGTGGATCGATGGCTCATAATAAAACTCATGAATCTACAGGAAACTGATTTTTAACAAAGGCACCAAAACTATGGGGGGAAAGACAACTCCTTCAACAAATGAAAGTGGACAAACCAGGTTTATACAAGTGGAGAGTTGAGACTAGATCCTCATCTCTCATAGTGTATAGAAATCAATTCAAAATGGATCAGAGATCTTACTGTAAGATCTTAATCTCTGAAGCCACTAGAGAAATACGGGGACATTTTAAGATGCTGGCACAGGAAATGATTCATTGAACAGGGTCCCTGATAGCTCAGGAAATAAAATTGAGAACTGACAATGAAGCTATACAAAATTAAGAAGATTCTGTACAGAAAGAACAGAACAAAGTAAAGAGACAGCCTCCAGAATGGAAAAAGTTTTTGCCAACCAGTCATCTTCCCAGGACCAATATCCAGAATATGTAAAAAGCACATACCATTTTAACAAAAGAACAAGTGATTTAGTAAAAAATGAATAGGCAAATGATATGAACAAATATTTCTTTTTTTAATACCACTCAGACTGCACTCTCTCCCTCTACTCTCCCAAAAGAGAGAAGAACGATCATCAATGGCAGTGGCAGGTGCAGTAAAGCAACACCAAGTGCCGGCTTCACGCTCAGGAGAGAATGCTACATCTCCTCCTCATGGTTTCTGGTGCTCTACACAGTCAGAGAAACCTCTCCAGTAACATACTATAGAAACGATCCCTAAAGTACAGTCTTATGAACAAATATTTCTTAAAAGAAGTATAAGTGGGGGCTGGAGTGATGGCTCAGTGGTTAAGAGCACTGACTGCTCTTGCAGGGGACCTGGGTTCAATTCCTGGCACCCACATGGCAAACTAACAACCATCTGCTACTCCAGTTCCAGGGGACCTGATATTCTCTTCTAACCTCTGTGGGGACTGCACAACACGGGTGCACTTACACACCTGCACCCAATACACTCTTACACATATAATAAAAATAATAGAATATAAAAAAGAAAAAGAAGTACAAATGGCCAATAAACATGACACATGCTCAGACATGTTAGCAATCTGGGAAATGCAAATCAAAAGTACATTGGGATTCCAGCTCACCTAGTCAGAATCGCTATTATTGAACAAACAATAAACAAATAGCACCTGCTGGCAAGGATGTGGTAGAAATTGAACCTTTATGCGTTGGTGGAGAGAATGCAAGCTAGTACAGCCACTGTGGAAAACAGTGTGGGAAATCCTCACAAATAAGGTCAGAAGCGTTGTGTGGCCCCACTGCATCACTCTTGGATGGATACCTGAAGTTTATGAGGCTGAGATTCGTGCCATGCCTGGTGACCCTTGTTCATTTCAGCACCGTCTGCACCGGACAATGATGGAGCTAGGTGATATGATTGTCAACAGCTAAATAGACACAGAAAGTCTGTACACCAAGAAGCAGAATAAGCCATAAAGAAGAATGAAATCATGTCAACTATAAGAAAATGGATGGAACTAGAAGTCATTATATTAAGCAAAACAAACTAGACACAGAGACAAGCACAATGTGTATTCTCTTATATGTGGAAGTTAGGGAAAAGATGGGCATTTTGAAATATATTAAAAACCACTTTAGCTTTCTGAATTATTTTTAAAAATATTTTTTATTATTTCTATTTTTTAAAATTTTATTTATTTCTGTATGTGTATGAATGTATTGTCTGCATGCAGGTTTGTGCACCCGTGTCGTGCAATGCCGCGGAGGTCAGAAGAGGGTGTCGGATTCCCCTGGAACTGGAGGTCTCCTGGAATTGGAGTTACAGACGGTTCTCAGCCGCCATGTGGGTGCTGGGGATTGAACCTGGGTCCTCTGTAAGAGCGGTCGGCACTCTTAACCCCTAGGCTATCTCTCCAGCCCCCAATTATTTCTATTTTTAAGTGCATGAGCATTTTGCTTCCACGTGTGTAAGTGCAACACATGCATGCTATGTTCACAGAGATCAGAAAGGTGCCGGATCCTTTGAAACTGGGGTTTTATGAATAGTTGTGAGCTGCCATGTGGGTGCTGGGAATCGAACCTGGGTCCTCTGGAAGAACAGCGAATGTTTTTAACTTCTGAGCCATCTCTTGCAGCCCCTTAAATTATTTTTAAAGTTAGCATACAGAGTAATTAAGCTTCGTTCTTATCCATCCCCCCCCACCCCCGCACTGTCTCTCCCCTCTTCCTGCCTCGTCCCGCTTCCTGCTTCCTGCCCTTCTTTTGCTCAGCCCCTTCCTCTAGTAAAACAACTATTTTAGGCTCAGTTTTCCAGACTTGGTTGGAAACTTCTGACACATACGAATATATAAAATGTATATGTGCAAGGTATGTATATGTATCTTCAGAAATGTGTGTGTGTGTGTGTGTGTGTGTGTGTGTGTGTGTGTGTGTGTCCGTGGAGGGTCAAAGTTGCGGTTAGGCTTCTTTCTCTATCATGCTCCACTTTACCTGGGGATCCCTGTGTCTTCTCACAAAGGCTGGACCCAAGGCAGCTGCCCTACCTGTCTGGCTTTTACACAGGTTGTGGAGATCCAAACTTCTATTTTCATGCTTGCAGGACAAGTGCTTTATCTACTGAACCATGTTCTCAGCCTACACTAGAAACTTCTAGAAATCATGGGTTATGCTCACTTATCCATTACCTGTCACTCTTTGCTCAGTTTTGGGACAAATGCTGGATCATCAATAAATATTTGTTGAACTAATAAGAAATAGCTGTCAAAAATCTTGAGTCTCTTTGATCATGCCTACTCATGAACTGTTTTCTTCTGCTTCAAACACTGGGAATTTGAACCAAATACCTCTGAATTCCTCTTAATTAAAAGGTTCAGATTTTACTAAACTTCAGATTTCACTAAACTTGCCTGCCTCCAGCCTTAATCTCATGTTGGATCCTCTTATTTTGAGAGAAATTAAAGAAAATCCTTCTATCTGGCTGTCAGCCAGAAATCCACACACAATAAAGGCTCCTATTTGAAAGAATGTTTTTATGTGCTGTGCTTCTTTGGGCTGCGCAATTAAGTAAAAGAAATATAAAGTCAATGCTGTCTGTCTATCCAGGTAGCCTTTAAACCCCCCAGAACCAGTTAGAATTCAGGTCCCACAGCTCCTGTTTGTCACTTACAGTCTCCATCTGTTCACTTGTGAGGTTGCATGGGGATGGACGGGTGGCTATCTATTACCACAGTCCAGCTCTTGCACTCAGATCAGCTTGACTGAGTTCCAAGGGAGGAAATGGAGCTTGCTAGTCCATTGTTAACACCATTACAGTGAGTGGACACGATCAACTGCAACAGCATTGTAGACAGACAAGTAGCCCATCGATTATGGAGATTTGGATAATAATTTCTTCTTTTTTTTGTCTTTTTGAGACAGGGTCTCTCTGCAGCCCCAGTTGGCCTTGAACTCACAGAGATCCACCTGCCTTTGCCACCCAAGTGCTGGGATTAAAGGTGTGTGCCACCATACCTGGTTTGGATAATAATTTCTTTTTTTTTCCTTTTTTAAAATTTTATTTATTTTTTATGTGTATGAATGTATTGTATGCATGTCGGTCTGTGCACCCATGTCATGCAATGCCGTGGAGGTCAGAAGAGGGTGTCGGATTCCCCTGGAACTGGAGTTCTCCTAGAATTGGAGTTACAGACGGTTCTCAGCCGCCATGTGGGTGCTGGGGATCGAACTCAGGTCCTCTGCAAGAGCAGTCGGTGCTCTTAACCGCTAGGCCATCTCTCCAGCCCCATAATAATTTCTAAGTAATAAGTAGTATGATAGCTTTTGTGCTATTCATAATGCTAGTCTCTTGCTCATATATTCTTTAATTTAATCATTACAAAATTTAAGGTAGATATAATGAGTGTCTAGATTAGAGAGTCAGAAAGGTTAAGTATTTTGCTCAAAGTTGCACAGCTTGGATTCAACTCCAGCTCTATATTGTAAAATTTGAACTATCCACAATTTCAAAACCTACAATGGTGAGGTTACTTTAAAAAATTTCAAGGGGCCAGAGAGATGGCTCAGTGGTTGAGAACACTGGCTGCTCTTGAAGAGGACCCAGGTTCAATTCCCAGCACCCACATGGTGTCTAACAACTGTCCATAACTCCAATTTCAAGGTAATCCAACACCTTCTTCTGACACCCTTGGGCATTTACACTACATGGGTGCCCTTATACAAATACAGGCCGTACATTCATACACATAAAACAAAAACAATAAATATATATTTTAAATATGGAGAATCAAACTACCAAGCAGCATAGCTTTATGAAGTATCCCTGTTTCGACGATGTTAAATTCAAAATATAGCATGGCCTATCTATGCACAAACAACCCTCAACACATTTGGGATCCCCTTCTACCCTGCATATCACCCATCCAAGAAGGAGAGAAATGAAAGGAAGAATCCAACAAGGGCAGATCTGGTGTTGGAGAACTTTATGCGCACAAGGGGGTTAACCCTGGGCGGCTCTGCGCTGGTAGGCAGCATGCTGGTAGGTAGAGCACCCCAGTGCTGCCTGCTCTCTCCATTCAGAGCTGCAGAGCTTCACAGTGTTGAAATCTGGTGTCAGTTCAAAGTGAAAAGAAGCAACGGCAGGCAAAAGTGACGGATTCCTTGAACAGATTCCCACGTGAGTAATTGGTGGGTGAGACGAGCAATGCGTGTAGGGCCGAGCAAGGGAAACAAGGCCTAGAGACTGTCCTGTCCCGACACCTCCCTCCCTAGTTACATCAAGGACATGCGCGGGTGGATTCACCTTTGTATTCAATTACCCCGTCCACTAATGAGAAGATGGAGGAGGAAAGTATAAGGTGCTTTGAGCTCAGGGCAAGGAGGTGTCCTGAGTAAACACACATGAGGGTTAAGCTAGAGGTGACGTAAGACGTTGCGCCTTCCAGTGCGTCAAGCATTTCCAGCCTGTCCCCCAAGCAGCCCGGCACTTTGCTGCCAGAAATTTCCAACAATATTTTCCAATATACATTTTTTATTGAATTTTTTTGTGCACTGCATATGATGCAGGATGCATGTTTATATTTAGACCCTCCTCCCCTAATCTGCACCCCTCATTGGGCCCCCTCTGGGTTTCATGCATTCTCTTAAATACTATGAAGTCAAGTCTGTGTCCCCGGATGTCCCTCGGTGTGAGTTCATCCACTGGAGCCTGATCAGCCTATATCCCATCACTTCCTTAAAGAAGTCTATTTCTTGTGGCCAGAGAGATGGCTCAATGGTTAAGAGCACTGGCTGCTCTTGCAGAGGATCCAGGCTCAGTTCCCAGTACCCACATGGCAGTTAACAATCATCTGTAACTCCAGTTCCAGGGGATCCAACACCCTCTTCTGACTTCAATGGGCATTGCATGATTTGGGTGCCCTTACATATATACAGGCAATAGTCATACACATAAAAAAAATACCTAAAGGAAGAAGACCAAGTTTTCCTTACCCAGCAGTGACCAGCTACCAGTAGTTCCTCGGCTAAGGTTGGGGCTTCGTACCCATTTACTCAGTTCTATGCTGGGTTGGAACCAACAATTTTTAAAAAAATACACTTTCTTTTAAAAAAAAGTTATGTTTATTTTTATTACGTGTGTTTGAGT
Source organism: Rhizomys pruinosus (assembly GCA_009823505.1). NCBI lineage: Eukaryota > Metazoa > Chordata > Mammalia > Rodentia > Spalacidae > Rhizomys > Rhizomys pruinosus. The sequence continues at coordinate 823,338 of VZQC01012422.1, forward strand.
ACTTTGCATATATGTATGTAAATGTTAGCTGCTATGTGGGTCCTAGAAACTGAACCTGGGTCCTCTGCAAGAGTAACCAGTGCTTTTAACCACTAAGCCATCTCTCCAACCCTCCAAAAGCATTTTTCTTAAAATATATTAATCCTAATATGTTAGAGTATTACATTTAATTTCATGTACTAGAAGTGGAAGGAACTTTGCAGTCTAAACCCTTAGCTTCTTTTCTGATATTTCCAGTTATTTACATGGTCATTCATACAAAAATAGGTAAGGGAGCTATTTTGGTAAAATGACAATGACAACTCCCCAAATCCCTTGAATGCTTTACCCGAGACCACACAGAGGCTAGAAACACCTAATATAGAAAGATAGACAGTTGTAAAGTAAGTGGCCACCATGGAGCATAAAAATAACAAGACACACAAATCAGAAATAAACAACCAGGAAACGGCATTGAGGGCTGTGTGAATACTAAGCCAGCTTAAAGCAACATCTGGTGAATTGGTCCACAACTGTGAGGGGAGCAAAGCTGAATGTTCCACAATGCCTATTACCAGTGAGCTCCTCCATTGTTAAAGGGCGGAAGGAAAAGATGTAAGATCCTTTTTCATAGGCTGCCTGTGGGAGAGGCTGAGACCCAGGTATAATGAAAAATTAGATCTGAAAACCTTGAAACGGTAGCTGGGGGGAAGGCTCTGTGGATGGGGCAGAGGCAGGTTAGATGAATTTGAACAGGTCAATAAAAGGGTTCAACATCTGGAGAAAGAAACTGGCTTTCTAAGGACCTGGGTCAACACAGGCAAAGTCCTGAGTTCAAGGTAATAGTCTAGAGTGAGTGGTGCTGAACCATGGACTGAATGCACGTGTGGGTGCACTGCAGGAGACAAAGACTGAGAGACTGAGTTTTCTGAATATTCAGTGCAGAGAAGCACAGAGATTTTGTGGAGGGAAGTTACCTGATAAGAAGGTAAAGAAAAGCTTTAAATATTCATAATTAACAGAGAGCACTGCCTTTTCTTCATACTCTACGCTAATATTAATTACCGTTGGCTGAGTGCCTGTTGCCCACCATCTTCCAACTGTGATCTTATCCACCTCTCATTGCAACTCTCTTGAATACCTAGAATTATTCCCATTTTACAGGTGAGCACACTGACGTTCTGAGAATGAATGTATTCTGAAAATCATGGAAACTGAGGAGTAAAGACAGGGCAGTGGAGCTCGAAAGCGGCTTCCTCCCACCCCAGGCAGCATTATGTTGCCCACACTGTGCTGCTCATTTGTTTCAGCCAAGAACATGACCCATATTTACACAGGCGGAGTCCTGGATGACAGCACCATCATTAGCATAGCTCTTCAAATTTCACTCTTAGGTGCCCCCAGCACCGCACCGAGGGATCTTACACCACAAACTACTTCATCTAATGATACTCAACCATTTTTTCTGCCATGCCGAGTCATGGCAAGGACAGATACTGCTCTGAAGTCCCCCCCCCCTTTTTTTTTGTCTTTTTGAGACAGGGTCTCCCTGGCCTGGAACTTGCTCTGTAGACCAGACTGGCCTTGAACTCACAAAGATCCGCATGCCTCTGCCTCCCGAGTGCTAGGATTAAAGGCGTGTGCCACCACACCCAGCTTTTTGCCTTATTCTTAGCTACAATTACTAATGTATTTAGGGGATGAGTAGTATTCTCACATCTTATTCCCATAGACATCTTCATATGAAAGTGCCAAATATAGAAGAATGTGTCTGTACGATTTGAATACTACTGAAAACAGATGACACAAGGACAATATTCTGTTTGAATAATTTTATGATTTCTCGTCTTCAGGAGAGCAAGCTTTAGGGTCATTCTTCTGATTCTATGGTAGTGTCTCCCTTTGCAAAACACTCATTTTCAGTAAGTCAAGGTTGAGACAGGAGGGGGGGGGAAACTCAAGATTTCTCTTTAGCCACAATGATGCCATCTTTGGGGAGGCTCACCCTCAAAAATTCAGGGGAGGAAAAGCTGGATAATATTCATAACCCCGACCTCAACTATAAATATGTACTATAGGAGGCAGGAGTGTCTCACCCTGCATCTCCGGGAACTTTCATCAGGAATGCAAACCACATTTCTTCCTGGGTTCCAGGTGGGCACCTGGAATCCTCCACTTGTAGTTTCAGTTCAGGAAGATTGAAAACAAAGAAAATCACGTGTTTCTATTTTCTGGAGCAAGAAGGAAGGGACATGGGTAAGAAGAGATGGAGTGAAATGGGCAGATGGTGGGAGCTTTGCTTGGTACTGAGAAGGTGGGTGGAGCTTACCTGGTTCTCTGACTCTGGTTTCCTATAGGCCATTGCCTTGGAGAGCATGAGGGAGGTATGCGCATGCGGAGATGAGAAGGCCCCACGGCCTACCCACTCAACTCCTTTTCAGTGCTTTTCTGAACAGATTTCAGCCTACAAAACACTGAGCTGCTGTATGATAGCTCCAGTTCCAGCTGAAAATGTTGTCATTTCATTATACATATTCCAACAGGGGTATATAAAAATTGTTTACAAGGGCAAAGCCTTAGCTCTGAAAGCTAGTTTTAAGAGGCCCTTCTACCTTGCCATATTTTAATTCTTTGAACCTGCAGCAACAATTACATTTTTATAACTGCTAGCAGAAGAAGTTATTAAAACACTTGGCTCCAGTGTGCCTTGGTCCCCGTCTCTGCCGGAATGCTGCAAATTGTTATGACTCACACATTTGTGGAAACCCGCTGAGGAAAAAAAAATCATATTGAAATAATTCCAGTGGCTACTGAAAAGAAGCTAAAGGCAGATTTTAAATTTAGGCCATGTGGTGTGGTGACTGAGAGGATGGATGCTGGAGTCACAGGGACTAGGCTCGAATCCCAGAGTTGTCTCTGAATTCCTATTTGAGCAGGTAACAGCCTTTCAAAGTTTTATGATTCCCATCTGCAAAATGGGAACACAAAGTAAGTGCCTACTAAAAGTTAGTTACTATCATAATTGTTGAATTGACATCATTTTTTCTTCTGCCTCACAGGAGAGATTTTGAATATGCGGCAGAATGAAATTTAATGTCAATATCCTTTTGAGAAAATGATGTGGTCATTTTCTTCAGCATACTGGTAAGCAGGCAGTGGCCAATTACTTTGTTCTTCCTTCCCTAGAGTGCCATCTTACATTGTATGACCCTTGTCTAGCCCTGTTTGTGAAGGAGTGAAAGCAGGTGCATAGTTACCAGTATTGGGCACTAGTGTGTTTCCCAAATTGCTGTGTTTGTCAACCTTTCCCTCTATGCAGGAATCACTTGGTCTAGACGTTATCAACATTTGTACTCTTGGATGGCTTGTACTTCTTGGAAAAATGCTTAAGAGGCTGAGCTACCACAGAGGCACACGATGTGTGTGTGTGTGTGTGTGAGTGAGAGAGAGAGAGAGAGAGAGAGAGAGAGAGAGAGAGAGAGAGATTGTACATGACCCTCAAAAAATAGCTTTGATTATTGGAGTCCAGGACTCCAAACTCAAGTCCTGAATTGAAAGCTGGTGTTAAGAGAATTCCTATTGGTCAGATGTGGTGGATGGCACCTTTAATCCTAGAACTCAGGAGGCAGGTGCAGGTGGATCTCTATAAGATTGAGGCCAGGCTGGTCTACATAGTGATTGCAGGCCAGCTGTGGCTACAGTAAGACTCTGTTTCAAAAAGACCAAGAGAAAAAGATTATATCAGACAGGGGGTACATGCCCATAATTCCAGGATTTGGGAAGTGGAGACAGGAAGATCTCCTGGAATTCAAAGCTAGCCTGGGCTACACAGTGAGTTCCAGAACAGCCTGGGCTGCAGTATCCCAAACAACAACAACAACCACAACAACACAGTATCCACAATTGGTGTGCTTTTTCAGTTTCCTCATCATTATGTATTGCAGAGATCTTTTGTGGAGATTAGGAAATTATACAAAAGTGGTGAGAGGTAAGGGGTTGGTTTATTTTGGAGTATACTCCAGGGGTACAGAAAGGGAAGTTTGCTGGTAGAAAGCAAGGTTCACTTATTTCTGATTTATTAGAATTCAACATCTTTCACTTTTCTTCATTCTTTACAGACAGATCCCATTTTATCCTTACATCCTTTCCATCTCCATTCCTGGAAACCCTTTCTCAAGTCTCTTGAGATGCTTTGGACTTAGCACTCATCAAGCATTAATTTTTAAATGGTAGATGCTTTTACAGGACCCAGGACTGACCCCATGAAATTAGCCCTTCCTATTTAGAACCATCCAATTATAGAGAAGTTTGAACACAGCCAGCTTTGCAATTCTCTTTGCTTCACCAGTCCGTCTTAAGGCCTCATTTATAACAATCCCTTGTTTTCTTTCTCTGAAACATCCAGAAAAATTGAGTGTCTGGAAGTCTGACTGCAAAGAGTGGACCAAGTGTGTGTATTAAGACAGGGGGAGGTGGGTGTCTCATTGTATGCTGCAGAACTGCACAGAAAATTGCTGAAGGAATGAATTAATTACTGGGAGATGATTGGCCGGTGACCACTCCCACTTTTAGAGATTGGGGTATGTTAAGAGTTGTAGGTGACCTTGAATTTGGAAGATCAGCAGCAAGTAGCTTTTGCCTCTGCTTAGACTTTCAACTATGCAACAGACTATAGACTTATTAATGAATTTATATATGCCAGTGAGATACACATATATAGCTCGATGGCGTATAAATACAGAACAGCAGTTATTGATTTCTTTCCCTCATTAAAATGCCTTTGGGGGTATTCAGCATAGATGCTCTGACAGCAGCCATTTTGATGAGTTGAGATTTAGAAAAAAATGAGATGAGCATGGACTAAGGCACTGCATTAAGTACTTGATTCATTCCATGTTCCTACTCCCTACGACCACTGATGCTACTTATGGGGCTGTCATCTCTCAGCTTTAAATCCAGCTTTCCAAGTTCTGTGATGCCGGGGCCAGGGCTCATCACATTTCTGCTTGGCCAGCTGAATCCTTACTCTGCTCAGCCATTAGGAGACACAAGAGAGAAACTGAGAATGAGGAACGGATGGGGAGACTTGGTACCCTTAGTCTGATCTGTGTTCCTGGCAATGTGTTATTGGCCTGGGTTTCTCATGTTGGCAGTGGCAGGTTTTCCCTCATCTGGCCGCTTCTCCAGCATGGCAGAAGCAGCCACATCATGACTCCTCAGAGACATCAGCAGCAGCAGGGGCTGCTCAGGGCTTTGGATCTTAGTCCAGAGATGCCAGCCTTGCTTGACCAAATAATATGCACTTCTCAGATGTGGGCATCTGGCTACCCTGGAGAAATTTCTTGGATTCGATTCCAGTCTCTTCCTCTTTTTTTCTCCTGACCCAGAAATGTCACCTCTGTGATGCCATCGTGTTCTCTATACCTTTCCAGATACGCAACACCTAGTTATCCATTCCTTCAATTAAATTCTCTCCATTAAAGTACTGGGTGCAGCGACTGGCTCGTGACTGCCCTCTGGCAGTCATATTATTTTGTTATCTAATATGATGTCAGTATTTCTCTTTAATCAAAGACCTAAAAACACGATCTGTGGGTTATCTGCTGAAAGCCCATAGGAGTTGGCCATGTTCTGTTAAGCAAGCCCTCAACCTTGCTCCAGTAGATAACCCTAGTTAAACTCATTGCTTCAAAAAAGATATAGAAGCCGGGCATGGTGGAGCGAGCCTTTAGTCCTAGCACTTGGGAGGCAGAGGCAGGTGGATCTTTGTGAGTTCAAGGCCAGTCTGGTCTACAGAGTGAGTTCCAGGACAGCTGGGGCTACAGGGAGACCCTGTCTCAAAAAAAAAAAAAAAAAAAAAAAAGATATAGAAATAGAATGGGATTAGTTGGGAAGAGGAAGAGGAAGAATGGGAATGGGAGGGTGACAAGAGAGGGCAATGGGGGTGATTATGATCAAATTTATATGTGTGCATGCGAATGTAATAAGACCCATATATTATTACTTTAAATAACTTCATGCTTGGATCATGGAATTTCATTCATATGTCATGGAGCTATGAGATAATCAAATGAAATGTTCAGGCACTTATAAATGGTCAAAGCATACAAGATAATTGTGTTTAGATAATCTTTATTAGCAGGACAAGTGATCAGGGCATTTCCTGCAGAGTTGTTATAGAATGGGACACTAATGGATTTGGAGGTTTAGGAAAACAAAATTAGAAGCAGTCTCCATTTCCTGATTATTACATAATTGGAAGGGAAGGAAAGGACATTCCTTTTATTACAGAAAGGAAAGACCTTAAAGGAAGGGATAAGGCTAGTTAAGATTGTTTATCTTTAGAACTCAGCAGAAGATGAGGAAGGAGTGGGTTTTGTGGGGACCCAGAGATCAAAGAATGATAGTAGGCAGAGAGTAATTTCTGTTAAGCATAAATATGAGTTTTGGAAAAAGTGAGAAATATTCAAGGATTTAGTCCCTGAGTAGGCAGTGAATTCCCCATCAGATACAGTGATCAAAAGGAGGAGGCAGGGGGTTGCTTGGTTCAGGGAAGAAGGATTTTCTGCAGGGACAGGAATGACAGAATTCCTTCCTTACTGAGCCTGTATAATTCATTTCTTTTAGTTCTTTAAATTCATGGGCTAAAATTACAAAGTGGAAAAGTGAGGATCAGTGTGAAAGAAACACACACAGAGAGTGTAAGTTTGGAGAGACACTAGCCAAAGCTGCACCTGCAAGAGTTTCCCTCCCTCCCTCATCTCGTACATTTTAAACCTGCTGAGTTGGAAAAAAAAAGAAATAGGTCATGATCAGTGTGGTTTTTTTCCTTTCTTAAATGAGATGATTTGGGTCAACTTCCTATATACCAACTTTACACACTGAGGCAACTCTCAGCAACAAAAAAGAAAGAGCATAATAAAAAATTCATGGGAAAAAAAGCTGCAATCAATGTAGAATAAGCCTTTGAAAATTAGCCAATTAATCGGGGCTTTGCTTTGTTTCCCTCATATCGGGGGACTTAATTTGCATAAAAGACGTCTAATGTGAACAATGAGTGCATACACAGAAAATAAGAGTCGAATAAAAGATTACTTATGTATATGACTAGACACTTCAAAGGCCCAGAGGGAAAAAGCAAGTCACCAAGGATACATCTAAAAAGAACTCCAGCCCGGCATGGTGGCGCACGCTTTTAATCCTAGCACTCAGGAGGCAGAGGCAGTCGGATCTTTGTGAGTTCAAGGCCAGCCTGGTCTACAGAGTGAGTTCCAGGCCAGCTAGGGCTACAGGGAGACCCTGACTCAAAAAGATTAAAAAAACAATAAAAAACTTCAGACTCACGACTTTCTTGATGGTCTTCATGGGGATAGAAAGGGTCTCAAAACAGAGTTTACAGGACTTTCTGTATGGCCATCTCTATACAATAGTCACCCTCTTGCTATTACCATTAATTTCTACCCCAATTCTCTCAGAGATGGAGCCAGGATCAACTAGTGTAAAACACAGGTTTACATTTCAATTCTTTGAAGACATTTTCTGAAGATGTAATCTATATGAATCAGCTATGTACAACGGCAATTAATTGCCGACAGTGAGTGCTGGCCAAGCACTCTCCTTGTTGGATAGCTTGAACTATAACAGATGAAGGATTCCTTTTCTGCACCGAGACTCCTAGGTCTCTTTGGTAAACAGTACAATGAACAAGAGTATGCTGTATAGGAGTCCTAAATTCAGGAAGTGCCTTAATCTTCCCGAGTTTCTATAATGCTGCAGGCTGGGCAGCTGAATAATAGAAATTTACTTTCTGTAGAGATGGAAAGTGGAAATCGGGGTGTACCATGGTCAGGATCTGGTAAGAACCCTCTTCTTGTTCTTTCTTGTGCACATTTGTGTGTTAAGATAAAGAGGAAGAGGAAAAGAAAAAAGGAGGAGGAGGAGAAGGAGGAGGAGGAGGAGGAGGAGAAGAAGAAGGAGGAGGAGGAATAGATTCTCTTACATTGGTGATCTTATTTTGAGGGGTTTCCCCTCATAGTCTTATCATTCCATAAAAGGTCCATCTCTGAATGCCATGAAATCGTGCATGAGGGCTTCGGTGTGTGACTTGGTAGTCAGAGAAGGAAAGAGACATTCAGAGCATCACATACACCAAAATATGTACCAAAAGTATAGGAAACTATAATTGGGTGGCTTTGACCAAAGCACATACATATCCTTTCTAAGGATTCTGGGAAAATAGAAGCCATAGCTCCTTTGATGAGGTTTTGTGGGGATTACATGAGTTGATGAACATTTAGCACATTTCACATGAAAAGGATTTTAGGCTGCTCCAGCAGTTGTTGCTATTATCATCAACCCAGGTGGGTAAAGGATGTCTGTGAAAGCTGCTCCTGTGATGCTCTTTCAGCTCCCGTTGCCTGGCTTCACTTCAGGTTGTTTACTTTGCCCAGGCTACTTCTGATTATCCACAATGAGATTGGGGTTATTTTGAAACTGTTCCTTGGGGCTGGAGAGATAGCCTAGCGGTTAAGAGCACCGACTGCTCTTGCAGAGGACCCGGGTTCGATCCCCAGCATCCACATGGTGGCTAAGAACTGTCTGTAACACCAATTCCAGGAGAACTCCAGTTCCAGGGGAATCTGAGACCCTTTTCTGACCTCCGCAGCATTGCATGACACGGGTGCACAAACCTACATGCAGACAGTACACTCACACACATACAAAAATAAATACAATTTAAAAAAAAATTTAAAAAAAGAAACTGTTCCTTGCTCCCCACCCCTTCAATTTGCCTTCTGATCTTCTAACTCTCATTCTTTTTCCATTTTTAAAATTATTTATTACTTATTTATATTCATGTGTGTGATTGTTTTTGTTTTATGTGTGTGTACCATGTGCATACAATGCTCAAGGAGGCCAGAAGAGGGCAGTGGACTCTCTAGAACGGAGGTTACAGGCAGTTGTGAGCCATCATGTGGGTGCTGGGAACCAAACCTGGCTCCTCTGTAAGAACAGCACGAGCCATCTCACCACTGAGCCATCTCTCCAGCCTTCTAATCCTTTTCCTAAAGAGACGCCCTTTCTTAGATTATGAATAGCTAGCAAAAGATCAAAGTCCATTGTAATTTCCCACCAGAGAAGAGGAAAAAAACCCACAGCTTTTAGATGAAACAAAAGACAACAAAGCAAAACTCCATCAGAGCCTGGACTTCCTGCCCATTGCCCCTCTGCTTTCCATTGTTTTCCCTCCCACAAAAGTTCTTTGTGCCCTGAAATCTCACAGATAAGAGATTTTTGAATCTCTGCAGTTAGGGTAAGCTTTGAACAAATCTGTTTGTTCCACAAATTTCTCTTCTCCAGGGTTTCAGTATAATAGAATGACAAGCATTATAAACCCCAGAATCTGGTGAAACAATGAGGCAGAGGACACCTGTCTTTGTCTTCCTGATATGTTAAGATATATTTGTGTATAAACTGCTTTCTCGCTGCATGGAAACCACGACTTTTCTTTATGTCTTTATAGCTAGCCTGAGTTGTAGGAAAGATATCATTTTCTCAAGACACCTATCATTGTGATGGTTTGAATGTGGAATGTCCACCATACGCTCCAAGTATCTGTACGTTTCCCCAGTTGCTGGTGCTGTTTGCAGAGGTCCTAGAAGTGCACCCTTGCTGGTGAAAGCAAGTCACGAAGGTCTGGCTTTGAGAGGATATGTCTTCATTCCACTTCCTATCCATCTCTCTCTGCTTCCTGTGCCTGCTTGAAGATGTGAGCGCTCAGCTTTCTGCTCCAGCTGTCTCTGCTGCCCGGCCTCCCTTGTCATGATGGACTCTAGTCCTTCTGCAATAATAAGCCAAATAAACTTTTCCTTCTGTAAGCTCCTTGCCATAGTGTTTTAACATTGTGATGGAAAAGTAACTCAACGCATTCAGAGCCCAGCCACACAAATTTGGGGGGGCCCTTGGGCACTCCTTTTTTGATAATCATGCTACAAATTCAGTTCCCATGCAGGTTGTTAAATTCACTAGAATGGTTTAGGAAATCATTGTCTTTGTTGGTTAGAGTATATATAAACCAGAACAAACTTACAGTGGAACTGGGAGGGCCTCAAACATGAATCTTCCATCATCCTTGGGGAAACAATGTCACTTTGACAGACGAAAAAGTGTATGGCAGTATACGGAGTTCTTGCAGCTGGGAAAGGTCGTCTAAGCTTTAGTGTCTATGAGGTTTCATTATGGCTGCAAGATTATTCAAATCATTGGCCAGGTGGTTGACCTCAATCTCCAGTGACCCTTCCTAGACTGGGTTGATATCAAGTGGCTCAGAGCCCCCAAACCTTTTATCACATGGTTGGTCTTCCTTTTGTGGCTAGCTCCCATCCTGAGCCATCTTTCTCACACAAACTATCTGAAGCCACTTCATTAGAAAAAAGCTATCGGTTGTATGTTGCTATCATAGTTTGGATCTGAACTGCCTCTTAGAAGCTAGTGATAATGTTTGGAGGTGATGGAGACTTTAGGAGGTGGGCCTTGTGGGAAGAAGTTAGGTCACTGGGGCATGGCTACCATAAATGGCAAATGTACTCAGATCATTTAGAAAATTAAACCATCCTGGAGCCTGAGACAGTGGCCAGCCAAATTCTTCCATTGGGACAGAGACCATGTATCTTAATTGCTTGGTAGAATATTGTAAACATGGTACATGGTTAGTAGATATTTGTTGAATGTATAACAAACAGAATGAATGATTAAAGTTAAGAAAAGACCACTCTCTTTTAAAATATTTTTTATTTTTATTTTCTGTTCATGAGTGTAGTGTATATAAGTGCACCTGTGTTGTGCAATGCTCTCAAAGGTCAGAAGAGGGTGTCAGATCCCTGAAAACTGGAGTTTTGGATTGTGTGGTTGTTAACCGCAATGTGGATGCTGGGAATCCAACCCTGCTCCTCTGCAAGAGCAGCCAGTACTCTTAACCACTGAGCCCTCTCTCCAGCCTCCACTGTCTTAACTCCATAGAAGAAAGAGTTGCCCAACTGTCCCTCACTTCCTGGTTAAATTTGTTTTTTGGCATTGAAACTCTAAAATTTCTTGGCCAATTTGCTTCTATACGTTTATCTTTTATTTCTATTGAGCTCCTTCCATGAGAACCATTCTCTACTACTGAAAATCAGATTATGAGTTCCTACATAAAACTGTGCTTTTGCTTTCACAGGTTTTCAATGGGATTTTGCAGGTCTGAAAGCTAAGGAAGTGACACAGAAAATATTGTGCAAGAAAATCAGACTCCTTTCTGAATGGCAGAGGTGTCTTGATGCACGAGAGCATCTAATCCTGGTGCTCACTCCTCTCCACATTATATTAATGTCACTTCAGTTGCCACTCCATTACTTATTATTAGTCAAATCAATAAGCAGTCTGCAGGCTGGAAACTTGCTGCCTGTCAAACTGAAGCATGGAGGTGGAACTGTTAACTCAAACTGATATTGCAAGTGTCAAAGGGCACATTGGCTCTCTGGAGAGGTGTACAGCTTGGTTCAATAAACAATCATTGAGTGCCTAGTATGTGTGTACGATGCTGTGCTGGGCTGGAGATACCAGCACTAAGAAGGCACAGTTTCTTTCCTCAGGGACAACTAGAGGTACTGCAGACTTCTTAGGGCGATTTCTTTTTTATTATTTTCACTGTTTAATATTTATTCGGTAGACTCAGTAAATACTTTTAAAATAATGACAATATTAAGGTGCATATTATGGACTCAGAAGGGATCTATATAAATGAGAATTGTTTATTTTTAAAACATTTTTAAAACATTTTATTTATTTCTGTATGTGTATGAATGTACTGTCTGCATGCAAGTTTGTGCACCCATATCGTGCAATGCTGTGGAGGTCAGAAGAGCATGTTGGATTCCCCTGGAACTGGAGTTCTCCTGGAATTGGAGTTTCTCGACCACCATGTGGGTGCTTGGGATTGAACCTGGGTCCTCTGTAAGAGTGGTCGGTGCTCTTAACTGCTAGGCCATCTCTCCAGCCCCAGAGAATTGTTTTTTATTAAAAAAAAAACATTACTGTGGAGAGACATGAGTCCTCAGTCCTTATTGGAAGGTTAAAGAACTGTGTCTTATGTCTTTGAAGAGTGCCAAAATGGGGACTACTGAGATACCCAGCTTGTGGACTAAACAGCTAAGGGGATGTCAGCCTTGTCAGAATGTAGACTGCCATTGTTGGACTGTATCATGGAGGCCAGTGCAGGGGGATTGAGACAGGATGTGTGCTTATTGGACTTCATTTGGGGGACCATGGGAGGGAAAGACCTCATTGTGGAGCAAAAGCGAGGATTGATAGTTGTTTGGGATTGCCAAGGAGGAACCTTCGAGCAGTTCCTTAAGGAAAACATGACATCTTTTAGGGAAAAAAATCCTCTAACTCAAGTGATATGTGTATATATGTATACATGTATTTATGTATATATAAAACTATGTATATATATGCATATATACTGTAGCAATACAAGTTGGAGAGAATAACAACAAAAGAACTGAAAATAAAACTCTGGAAAGACTCAGAAAAAGATACAGGACTTGTATGACTGAGTGCAGAGACTCGGGTGGGGTGGGGGGCATGGAAAGGGAAGCGATTCTAGATTCGATTGAGAAATGATGTATGACCTATGGAAAAAGTTTAATAACCATAAAAATTACCATGTATTTATTTTATTTTTTTCACATTTTTCCTTTTTAAATTTATATTACTCTAAAATATGCCTATGTATCCTTCACCCATATACCAAGATTACAAAGTCTAAAAATAAGTGGTGGGTTAATTCTAGAGCCTGGTAAGGGATTTACATTATCAGAGCACAGTTGCTTTCAGGGAAAGTGGTGTATAACATTGATGTTGTTCAGTTTGCCTTACAACTCAGTGCTTGGTGCTAGCATCCACAAATGAGGGATACCATTTGTCATTTGATTTTCTGGGACTGTGTTACTTCACTTAGCATAATATCTTCTAGTTCCAGCCATTTACTTGCAAAGTTCATGATGCCATATTAGGGTGATTTCTTAGCAATAGAAACACCCCCAGGGTCTTTATGTCAGTTTCTGAGGTGTGTCTGGAATGTTTATGATTGCCATTATTCAATCACACCCAGGTGCTCCTCATTGAAATTCCCTGTTCATTTCTTACAGGCATCCATCAACATCTGACATAATATGCTATTTATTGGTTTGTTTATCTCTCTCTACTAGAATATAAGCTCCATGAAAACAAGGATGTGTGTGTGTGTGTGTGTGTGTGTGTGTGTGCAGTTTGATTGATGGTTGTATATCTAGTTCATTGTTCTCTGCCTAGAATATTTTATTGAATGAATGAATGAATGAATGGATCTACCCAATAGCGGTCTTTTCTTTACCTAACTGCCCAATGCATCTATCTGGCATTGAAAGAATCATTAAAGTTGTATAAGATGATCCCTCCAGAGTGGGCCTAGACATAGTCCCTAGGCTGAAAGTCATGAGTAAATACTAGTGTCTCAGAGATGATGAGAGAACCCATAACTACTCAAAACCAGATAGCTTAGTATGAACTTTATGTGTGCTGTCTGACTAATCAGTACTGTGTTCTTTTTTTTTTTTTGGTATTTTTGAGATGGGTTTTCCTGTTAGTCCCAGCTGGCCTGGAGCTTGCTCTGTAGACCAAGCTGGCCTTGAACTCACAGAGATCCACCTGCCTCTGCCTCCTGAGTGCTGGGATTAAAGGTGTGCACCACCACACCCAGCTAGTACCGTGTTCTTAAAAAGTAGAATTACTTATTCTCATTTTCAAAGTATAGAAATGTGGGCGGGTAATGAAATTGGTTATTTGTGGTTCCACAGCTCATTGGTGTTAGTTTGTAAGTATCCATGTTCTTTCTTCTCATCTGTGAAGTTAGTTGCTTTTACACCAAGTCCTAGTGGACACAAAGATGAACAAGATACTACTCTTCCACCCGAGACACTCACAGCCTGTGCTTAACAAATGTCCATGGAGAACCATGTTGCTATGCCAGATTTGGATCACGTATTCCATGGCACCAAGGTAGAAAGGTAGATAGAAAAATGCAGCGGTGGATTGGCAGTTGGCTTCTGCCATGGTTTAGATCTTAAGTACCCCCTAAATACTCATACAAGGAAGGCTGTGCCCAGTTCATGTCACTAGTGGGAGATGAGGAGAATTTTTAGGAGATGGGGCTTTTGGAGGAGGTCCTCGAAGAGTTTATGGAGACTCTGATTCTTATCTCTCCCTTTTCTTCTTGGCTGCCTTGAGGGTTAACAGTCTCCTTTGCCACATCCTGCCACTATCAGAATGTTCATCCTCACTACAGGCTCCAAAGTGGACTGAAATCTTGAAAACCCTGAGCCCAAAGAGATTATTCTTCCATTTAAATGGACTACTCCCGGAATTTTGTCATAATAATGGAAAGCTGACATAATTTCCCTCATTTCCACATTGTCCCTGCCTGCCTTACTGTTAGCAGAGACTAAAGAGGACAATAAAGGGAAGTAGAGCATTATCATGTCCCTGTCGTGTCTAGGTTCCTACGTGTTTCACTAAGGCCATCCCAGCTGTCATTAGTCCTTACCTGGCTCCTTCCAGTTAAGGAATCCTTGTTATCAACCCTGAGCCCACAAAGCTCCACTGAGACACTATATTAAAAACACTGAACTCTCTACCTGGAAGGAAGCTTGGAAAGCAATAATATACAACGTGAATGCTTTACATAATGGTAAACTGAAACTCCCAGCGGCCCTCCGTGTAGCTGCCCCTCGTATCCTCTTGCTCCTAATCTTGGCTGCCAGCTTTCGTTTGGCCCTGGTCCTGTGTTCTCAGCTGGCCCTTCCCTGTCTTTTCCTAAGTCTGCATTATGCTTCCACTGTCTCCTCAGCAGGTTTCTCTGGACACAGCATAAGCAAAGAGCTGATGCTACGTTCCCCCTCGATTTAATGATCCCTTGTAATTTCCTTTAGGGCTTCTTTAGCCCCAGAACCCTGCTGTCAGGATGGATGGTCAGTCTGCCAGAGAATCGGTCCTAGGAAGTTTTATAGAGTGACATACTTCTCATTATGGTGCTTCCCCATTTTTAAAGCTTAATAGGAACGAAGTCCCACACAGTAGCTTTTTAATTCTAGGAAACAGTTAAAAATAATGACAGGAAGCCCAGATCCTCAGAAAGAGTCCCTTTAAAACTCAGCAATACCTGGATTGAACTGACCCGCTATGAGAAATGCCCACAGTGGTTATTTCTGTTTGCTTGGCAATAAGACTGACAGATTCCCTTCATTCTCTTGTGCTAATAGGAACCTCTAAACTGAGACTGCTGCCCATTTCTATAAGAAATGAGGCCATGTGTCAATAGAGTATAGATGGCCACACATTTATAATACCAGGCAGTGATAAAGAATTGATTAGCAAATGTAATTGCAGTATTAGGATGCTTCGGGATGCTTGTGATGATTCGTGGCATATTGAAAGGAAAAAGCATGATTTTCAAGGAAACGAGATTCCCAATATGAAGATTTGGTATCCAAGTGCTCAAATGAAATAAGATACAACCTAACTATTGAATAAAGCTGTCATGTGTAATGGCCAAAGGCATGGCTTTTCAACAGAAAATGATGTGAATTTAAGTATCAGTCTTAACATGTATTTTCTTTCACATGCATCAAGTTATTTAAAGTCTTTATCTCAGTCTCCACTCTAATGAAACAGGGATGTGAACAGTGTTTTCTTCCCTAGCTCATTGTGAGGATTCTATGCACAATGCAAATACAGCAAAGAGTTTACCACAGCAAGTAGTCAAAGTAAAACAAAGGGCAGGGGCTCAGTCATCAAAGCGCTTGCCATGCAAGGATCAAAACCTCACCTCAGCCCTCAAGACTCGTGGACAAAGGGAAATTGGGGGCATGGTAGCCCAGCACTGGAGAGGCAGACACGGGTGGATCTCTGTGGCTTTGCTGGTCAGCTGACCTAAACTAATCCATGATGGATCCTGAAGAATGACACTCAGGATGCCAGCTGGCCTCCAGGCATCTGCATGCATGTGTGTGTCTGCACACACACATGCAAAAACAAAACAAAACATTGCCTATATTGTTTAATTAGTTCACCTGCAACACCAGTTATAGGAAGGTGATCAGAGTCTGAAACTGTGACCAGTGGATGAGATTCGGTTCTACAACAGATCAGATTCAGACTTAGAGGTAATTCATAATCCGTTACCTCAGGACAGAATCTGGGATTCTGCCTTGTGAGTCAAAGCTGGAAAAAACAGGAAAAATCTTTCCTAAAGGGAAATGTAATAGAGACGTACCAAAGTTGCCTAATTATTTTCAACAAATTCTGAAGACATCTCAAAATGAATTTTGCATAAAATGTGTGTCTAAACAGTGTGATGATTGACAGTTTCTACATTATTTGATCTTTAAAAGTAAGTTAGCCCGTGTTTTCCTTAAACAATTCTGTGATAGCATTCAAATAAAACAGGTGTAACACACACACACACATGCACATACACGCGAACACACAGACATGGTCATAGTCATGGGAAGATATTCTGCTTTGGCTTTCTGTTTATCTGGAAGCCATTCATCTACTCTGTTGCTCTCTCTCTCCCTCGCTCCCTTTTTTTAGTAAACATTAATCCACACAGATGGTGAACCATGGTAATCTCTGCTACCAGCTGCAGAGAAGAATTTTTAATGAAATGGGAATTTAAAGGTTTTTACTCAAAGCACCAGAGTCTCTTTGACTTTCCCTCATAATGCTCAAATTATTTTTACTGGCATGGGTTATAAATGTGTGATTATGGGTCTGCTTCTAAAAGGAATGGACCTATTGTCAGAAGATACGTATTACCCTCAGCCTGCAGTCTGTCTCATGCTTTGCCTAGTGTAAAGGTGCACCATGCCTCCTGAAAGGCACTTGGTGGCTAAAATGGCCAGATTTAGCTCTGACCCAGCATTATTCTACACTTCAGCCCTTCCCAATCTCTGCCTGGTTGTTGTAGTAATATCTCCTGATATTCCGGCTTTCATTTTAATAAACTACAAAGAGTTCTGATATTCGTTTAGCTGATTCTCCAAATAAAAAACTGTAGTTACTTTTTTCTCTCCTGGTCCAGTGCTACTTGGATTGACCAATCAGTATTTTGATAAGTCCCACTTGGACTTAAGATGCTTCCTTACAAAGAATACTGGTGAACTGGTCAACTCTATTGAGCAGCTCAGTGTCACAGCCTTATAGTCTCCCACAACTCTCAGTTCTTACCCAAGAGGACTGATGTTGAATTCTCATGATTATTCTCAAATCATAAGAAGGCAGTCCAAGTTTAGCATGAAGATCATGGCTTTTAAAGAAAGATTTTATAAAACATCATACATACAGATTCTACATAATATCAAATTCAAACAGGAGTGCCCAACCTAAATTATGGTAATCACTTTCTTTTTTTTTAATTTTATTTATTTCTGTATGTGTATGAATGTACTGTCTGCATTCAGGTTTGTGCACCCGTGTCATGCAATGCCGCGGAGGTCAGAAGAGGGTCTCGGATTCCCCTGGAACTGGAGTTCTCCTGGAATTGGAGTTTCAGACGGTTTTCGGCCACCATGTGGGTGCTGGGGATCGAACCCGGGTCCTCTGTAAGAGCGGTCGGCACTCTTAACCACTAGGCCATCTCTCCAGCCCTGATAATCACTTTCAATGTAGATACATGACTTTAAAAATACGCACATCTAAAGGCATTCAAAATCTAGTGACTTAAAATGATTTTGATGGTTATAATAATTATAAAACCCCAAATATAAAGCAGGGAAAGCCCAAAGGGAATCTGATAAAACAGAGGGCCATTTCTTCTGTGTAAGGGTAGACACAAATGAAGAAAACCAACTTGAGGTTCAGAAGTTCATCTGTATTGAAGTTAAATTAGAAAAGTGTTAATCTTGAATAGTGAATTATCATGTGTACTTCTTTGAGAGTCACAAATACAATAATGAATCCCTCAAATACGGGTAGAGAATCTTGAGGGCAAAGGGAGAGCAGAGACAGCTCACTGCCTTGAAAAGTATGCAGTAATCACTTTTATGTGTGGGAATATGTTCCAACACCCCTGGGGTTGACTGACACCATGGCTACTATTGATCTGCATAGATCCTATGTTCCTCTCCACACACATTTGTCCCACACTGTGGCTCTAACTTCTGTAGTTGGAGGTATGGCAGTAAAACTGTCATGAATTTACATTTCCTTCTTCAAACTTCCAAGAGCAGTGATGGTTGCAATTTGGATATTTGCACATTAGCATTTTATAAATATATTTATTAGAACTCACCATGTTAACATCTCTGGTGAGATCATGGGGTTCTTTGAGAAAGGATTCTTCCAATATTTCTCCAGCTAAGATTGGGTTCTGCTGCCCATTTCTGCAGTTCCATGCTGGGTTTTTGTCAGATTGAGCTTGCATGGGTCTTAGGCATGCAGACACCAGTGCTGTAGGATCATATGAACAGGGTCCTAGGAGCTTGCAGGATTCATTTCCATTTGGTCTTGCACCACCTCTTTCGCTCTTACAATCTTTCTGCTCCATTTTCTGCAATGTTTTCTAGCCCTGGGCGAGTGAAGCTGAGTATAGGTGACCTGTCCATGGGCTCACATTCTATAGACTTCTAATCTCCATGGCTTGGTCATTCATGACCTTTGGAGTTCTTGGCCCCCTGCTATATGAGGGAGCTTCCTTAATGAGAGTTAAGGGGTCAGTTAGTATCCTCTTGGTCCCTCGTTCTATGTTGTGTGAGCCTTAGGTGTAGAGGTTGCATTGTAGACATGTTGCTTAGGCTTGGGCAATTCACAGACAATGTTTGTGTGTGACGTTGTGGGACTCTGTAATATTTGTCATCCAGTGCAAAAGAAGCTTCTTTATTGAGTGGTGTCTGGGAGAAGGGGTGTTCTAGTTTGTCTTCCATTGCTGTGACAAAACACTCTGACCGACACCAACTTGGGGAGGAAAGGGTTTATTCAGCTCACATTGCCTGGGTCGTAGTTCATCACTCAGGGAGCCCAAGGCAGGAACTCAGGGCAGGAACCTGGAGGCAGGAGCTGAAGCACAGGCTATGGAGGAATGCTGTTCACTGGCTTGCTCTCCTGGTTCATGCCCAGCCTGCCTTCTTATACAGTACACAACAACCTGCCCAGGGTAGCACCACTTATTGTGGGCTGGGCCCTCCCACATTGCCTGACAATCAAGACAATACTCCACAGATGTGGCCACAGGCCAATCCAATGGAGCCAATTCCCCAATTGAGGCTCCCTCAACCCAGGTGTGTCAAGTTGACACTAAAGCTATCCAGCACAAGGGGTATAAAGGCAATTGAGACTGATTGCGGTGTTATGTATGAAATACAAAAAGTTCACTAAAAATAATTTTAAAATCTAAAGTGGAAAAAAATAAAACAATGTGTATCCTGACTGTAATTAGGAGTTGTTCCTGCTGAACAGGGCCCTATTGACTGAGAGAGGGTACCAGGGAGCTCTTTAGTGGTACTAGGATGTTCTATGCCTTTATATCTTGTTTCTAATGGTGTGATACAGTTGAACCCTCAAGATAAAAAAAAAACTGTAAGGAGTAAGGAGATGGCTCAGTCAGTAAAGCACTTGGCATGTACGCATGAAGACCTGAGTCTGGATCTGCAGCACCCACACCAAAATCAGGGCACGGCAGCATGTGCCTGTAGTCGCAGCCCTGGGGAGGCAAAGGCAGGTAATTTCCTGGCTCTCTGGGGCTTCCTCTTCTTGCTGAATGGGTGAGGGCCAGCTTCAAGGAGAGACTCTGGCTCAGAAAATAAAATGGAGAGCAATAGTGAAAGACGCCTGAAATCTGGCCTTTATGTGCATACATTTACTGCACCCACACATGAGCACATACACATAGACATACTACACATACATGTACACACATATACTACACATATACATATACCCACAAAAAAGTTTTAAAATTTGTCATTTCAAAATAAAGAAACCAGGGCTGGAGAGATGGCCTAGTGGTTAAGAGCACCGACTGCTCTTGCAGAGGACCTGGGTTCGATCCCCAGTACCCACATGGCGGCTGAGAACTGTCTTTAACTCCAGTTCCAGGGGATTCTGACACCCTCTTCTGACCTCCACGGCATTGCATGATAAGGGTGCACAAACCTGCATGCAGACAGTATATTCATACACATACGAAAATAAGTAAATAAAAATTAAAAAAAACTGCCTAAAAAAAACAAAATAAAGAAACCAAAAAAGAAAGAATTCTTGAGTCTGAGGACTTCTGGGCTCCTCTCTTTTCAAAGTCCCATATCTCGGAATGTATATTTTTCAGAACTATTTTTGTGATTATGACAAGTCCTGTTCCTTGAGATGATTTAAATGACATGACGAATTTCTTAGTAAGCTTAGAAAGCACCAAAATCTTAGTAGACTTACAAAAATCTATGCTGAAAGTGTTCATGTGATGAATGAATTGAAAATTTCATTTCACACAACCCAGTATAAACACTGACCTTTACAAGACGAGGTATATGTGCACAAGGCAGATTTCAATGGACGATTCCCAATCCAACAGCATTTGAAATGAACACTCATTATTCATTATTTAAGCTTTCTTTCTTTCTTTCTTTCTTTCTTTCTTTCTTTCTTTCTTTCTTTCTTTCTTTCTTTCTTTCTTTCTTTCTTTCTTTCTTTCCTTCTTCTTCTTCTTCTTCTTCTTCTTCTTCTTCTTCTTCTTCTTCTTCTTCTTCTTCTTCTTCTTCTTCTCTTTTCAGTCCTTTTGAGACGGAGTTTCCCAGTAGCCTCAGCTGTCCTGGAACTCACTATGTAGATCAGGCTGGCCTTGAACTCACAAAGACCCACCTGCCTCTGACTCCTGAATGCTGGGATTAAAGGTGTGCGCCACCACCCCTGCTAAGCTTCCTTTCTATTGTTATGATAAAAATACTGTGGCCCAAACAACTTAGGGTAGAAAAAGTGTTTATTTCACCTTACTATTTATAGATTAGAGTCTATCTTCAAGAGAAATCAAGGCAGGAACTGAATGCAAGAACTATGGAGGAACAGGGCTTGCTCTCTGGCTAAGCTCTCTTTCTTCTGTAGCCCAGGACCACTTGGCTAGAGATGGTGTCAACTGTATCAATTAGCAGTCAAGACAACACCCTACAGGCAGGCTGATAGGCCAATATGATTGAAGCCATTCTTCCCTCCCCAAATGACCCTAGGTTGTGTCGATTTGACAATAAAAACAAACAAGGACACTCATGATAACCCGGTTAAGACCTGCTAAGGTGACGTGATCAGGATGGACAGTCACACCACTTCCATTAAGGGTTCCTTGTTCTGTGGTGTAAGGAAACCTCTCTTTGTCAATGAATCCTTAGGGCACCAAAAAGAGGATGATGTATATGTTGGAGTTTAAGTATGTAATCCCTAAAATGGAGAGGATACAAGAAGACAGGAATTATCGAAATTGTGTGCATGCTTGCTTGTGTGCCGGTGTGTGTGTGTGTGTGTGTGTGTGTGTGTGTGTTTGCACATCTGTGGGAGGTCAGAGTTCATTTAGTCTCCTCTTCTATTAATCTCTGCCTTATTCCCTCAGACAGATTCTCTCACCTAACCCTGGAATTCACTGCTTTCTGTCTGGCTCCTGCCAGCAAGCCCATCCTCAGCAGGCACCAGGGAAGCAGGTCTGTGAGACGACATCTGTTTTTTTTGTTTGTTTGCTTTGCTTTTTGAGACAAGGTCTCCCTGTAGCTCCAGCTGGCCTGCCACTTGCTTTGTGGTACATGATCTTTTAAGGATTCAGAAATCTGATGTATAGTCAGACAGTCACAACACTCTGTTTTGCATTCCCCATATAAGGGAATTAAAAGCCTGAAGAAAAGAAGCACATGGCATGGAGCCAATGATATAATTTTGATGATAACTGATGATACTTTCACAGTTAACAGCCCCTCATTGGCAATTGCCCTGTTGATCCAAAAATTACCAGTAGCTTTCCTTGGACCATGGGTTTATAGAGCATGCTATGCTATTTTGCCCATCGTGAAAGAACCAGCAGTTCACAAATCACTGGAGGGCAGGATCACACTCTAAAGTGACTTGAGCAAATGATTTGTGCAGGTTAATGTGTAGCTCCTATGGCCACGCTGTCATCAAAACACTGGGTCAAATCAAATAAGTTTATCAAGGTACTATAAAATATGCATGCAAAGAGGATAGATGTGATGTTGTTGAGAATAATAAAACAGTCCATAAAAGCTACAGAATAAATCAACTGTTCTTTCAGGCATGGCATACCAAACACCACATACAACCATATATAATATATATTATATATGCTGAAAACACACATATATTATATATGAGCACTTATTGACATGCTTGGAGAAACACAAAGTGATTAAGGAGTTTGCATTATGAAAGCGCTTGCTGCCAAGGAGGTATTGGCACATAAGACTGAAATGATGCATTGGGCCTTTGATCAATGGCCTTGCTAAGGGGGATCTCTCTGGAGGACACTTCTTGTGGAGATAATGTGTATCCTTAGCAAAGATGAATTACAAATAGGAAATACAGAGCAGAGTATTCTTACGCCACGGCAGGTAACTCTAAGATGCTCTAAAGGGATTTCGTGCTTTACTCTATACAGTACCATTAGTGTCAGCGCACAGGAGAATGGACACGTAGGCGTCGGCTTACTCCTCCTTCTCTCCTTTGCTCTTTCCCTCTCTTCCTCTCTTTTCTCCTTCTCTTTGTTTGGACCTTCTCCCTTGTTTAATTATCTTCTAAAAATACATACTCTAAGACTAGTTGCTCCACCGCACACTTATTAACATGCCAGCATTACTCAGGAGTCGCTTCATGTGACAGAGCCTTTGCTCTGTACCAGTGGAACAGTCATAGGCACCGACAGATCACCACCTCTGCACCTCTGCCTCAAAGATTCATCGCTAATTGTCAGAAAATCTATAGGCAGAAATTAGTGATTACATTCATAAAAATGAAATCTTTACCTTTAAAAACATGATCAAAGAAAGAATGACTAATTTTAATTGTAGAGATTTTTTTTTTTTTTTGGTAAAGTGTCTTATCCAAGATGGGACTTGAAAATGACATGGCGCAACAGAGGTTTCACTGGCAGAGAAATAGAAAAAGTGTCCATTAGCCAGGGAGGAGCACATACAGAATGCAGAGAAGAGAATGGCAATATTACATTTCGCCTATTTTTATTTTAATTTTGAGGCGGGGTCTAGGCATGCAGCTGAGACTAAACTTGAACTTTTAATCCTGTCTCAGCCTTCCTAGTGGTGAGATTACAGACATGCACCCACCACACCCTGCTTGACCATTAGTTTTATTTACAGAGCACCAAGGCAAATTGGGACAGAACAGAAAGACCCTTCTTTCTTCATGACAACAAGAGGGGCAGAGGCTACTCTCTATGACTTGAAACCTGGATCACAGAGCTCTTGTCCCCATCTGTATTGCTCAGCTACTTGTGAGGGAGAGATTATCTGCAAAGTGTCTTGTACCCCTGAAGATACAATTTTCTCTCCTTCCTCATGGTCATGGTTAACTTAGAGAATTGAAACCAAGCAAGTTGAACCAAATCACCCCAGAGCATCATCCCGGAGGCACCATCAAGCGCATCCTATCAGCCTTTGCCAAGCTTAGGGTGTTTTTGTTTTCTCTCAGGGATCTCTTTCCTTCTCCCCGCTGTCTTCCTTCTGTCAGGAAAATTTCCAGTGTCCAGACATCTCAATATGTGGAGAGAAGCCAAGTTTCCTAATAAGAGTATCTAGGCAATGAGTAGCATGTGCAGTGTTTCCCTGGAGCTGGGTCATCTGGGTTGCAATTGTTAGATTCTCAGAAAATCTGCAAGCTGGTTGGTATGCTGAGATTGTCCATTGTGGGAGGATTTATAGCATGCAAACAGACCGGCTATAAATTAAGGCCCTTAATTTCATAAAGCTGGTTGTTATATTTTTAGCAGTTCCACACTGAGTATTTTGTTCTCAAAGATGTGGAATATTGGTGTCTCAGGAAATATGGATCACAAATGGTGCTGGTCAAATATTCACCATCAAGAGTGCTGCGGGCTGTAGGGAACAGAGAAGTGGGGGAGTTTAGAAGACAAGAATGCTGCTGTAATTACTACCAGTACATTGCTGTAGTTCATTTGTCTATAAAAATCAACCTGCAAAATGAAGATCACAAATGGCTGATATGATGACCTTTATAGCACTTATTCAAATGCTTCTGCTTCTTATCTGTAAATTGTATCTTCTTTCCCTTCCTTCCTTCCTTCCTTCCTTCCTTCCTTCCTTCCTTCCTTCCTTCCTT
>VZQC01012422.1:847807-874804 GCA_009823505.1 Rhizomys pruinosus
CTCTCTCTCTCTCTCTCTCTCTCTCTCTCTCTCTCTCTCTCTCTTTCTCTCTCTCTCTCTCGACAGAGTTTCCCTGTAGCCCCAGCTGGCTTGAAACTCACTATGTAAACCAGGCTGAACTTGATCTCACAAATATCCACCTGCTTCTGCTGCCTGAGTGTTAAGATTAGATGCATGTGCCACCACACCTGGCTTGTGCCATATTCTTAAAGTTGTCCCCCCTTGCTGAGACTTGCTATCTTTGTATAAAGAATTAGAAAAACATGAATTATTTCACAGGGTGAAGTACTTTAGATAGTGGCATTCACCATCCATTCTGCCTTCATTTAATCTTCTGAGTATTACAGAGGAGAGAGAGAGAGAGAGAGAGAGAGAGAGAGAGAGAGAGAGAGAGAGAGAGAGAACTTCTCAGAGACCTTGCAGCTGGCACTCGTGAGTCACTTAAGTTCCACAAATAACATACCTGCATATGGGATGCAGATAGAGACAGGAGCCAAACTTACATTGTCATGGCTTTGTTTCTGATGGAGGTTGTGGAGTTACTGGGATTTTTTGGCAGCAAAGATCCAGTGTCTGTGACTGGCCAAGGGGGGTGCTATTGGGAGGCAATTGTGTTGGCTGTGCTTTTGGCCCCATTCTGACCATGATAATGGGAGAAATTCCTGTGGTTTCTCCAAGTTTTCACTGTGAGTTAGCTGTTGATCCAGCTCAGAGTCCTCCTTTAAGCCTTTAATAAAATAAGTAAGTCATTGCTTAAGATGATCGAAGATGAATTTATGTTCTGCAAGTAGGCCTTGATAGGCAAGCAGGGTTTGGAAGGATTATAGAGTCACATAGGTTGGTGTGCTAATACATCCGGACCTGTGCCTGGCATATAACAAGCTCTTAACAAGCAAGCTCAAGTTCCCCTTCTTCCTAGTCATCAACTTGCCTTTTTCCATACCAAGAAAGAGAAAGAGAGAGAGAGAAAGAGAGAGAGAGAGAGAGAGAGAGAGAGAGAACACACCAATCACCATGACATACAATGAATGGTGTAAAATGTGAGGAAATATATATTCATTTTCTAAAAAATTCAGGACACCATTCCAAGTCCATTTTACACATGTAATTACTCAAAGGGTGCTAAACAATATTACTAGCCTATGGCCTTTGTGTATGGAATTATAGACAGTTACATAAATAAGTCACATAAATAAGGAAGAAAGATATCCTTTCTAAAAAATAATAGAAGATGGCTTTTCTTGTAACAAATTTCCTTAGGGTCTAAGAACTGTCCATCAATTTCTATTTTTTTCAGAGATAGTATCCAGCTCCCAATATTATCTTACCTATTTAAAGTTATTTTTAATTTGTTCCATTGAGCATCTATTCTTGGAGTAGTTACCTGAAGGACAAAACCAAAGCTCAGTCCTTATTTCTCAGCTTTTACCTAAGTCCTTTATTAAACTGATTTCTTGTGGTTTTGTACAATATAATTGGACTGTATTTAGATTCCCCTCCCTTATCCACAGCTCTCCTTACTGTCCCCACCCAATTTAGTGGATATCTATCTATTATCTATCTATCTATCTATCTATCTATCTATCTATCTATCTATCTATCTATCATCTATTTGTCTCCCCAGATTTACTTTGGTGTGGGTCATCCACAGGAGTTACACCCAGATAAGAGAGTGTCTCTTTCTGTCACAGTAGTAGTCATCAGTTGCTAAAAGTTCCTTAATAAATTTTGAGTTGTTTACTAAGCAATAGTACTTGTTTCTGTGAATTCCATGCCAGGAGGTACCAGATTAGGGTAGCTTCTGTCAACATATGCCAAGAAAGCCATGTGAAACAGCATCAGATATCTTCATTATAAACCTGTCACCTTATATTAATCTTGTTTCAAATGTTAAATGTTAAAGAAATAATTTTTATGGGACTGGAGAGATGGCTCAGTGGTTAAGAGCACCAGTTGCTCTTCCAGAGGACCAGAGTTAGATTCCCAGCACCCACATGGCAGCTAAGAACCACCTTTAAGCTGGGCGTGATGGCGCACACCTTTAATCCCAGCACTTGGGAGGCAGAGGCAGGCGGATCTCTGTGAGTTCAAGCCCAGCCTGGTCTACAGAAGTCAGTTCCAGGCCATCTGGGACTATAGTGAGACCCCGTCTCAAAAAGAAAAAAAAAAAAAAGAATTTCTAGTCAATTCCTCCTGGTTTTGTTTCTGGTAAACCTTTCTAAATGAAAGTTTGTAAATAACGAATGTAGATGTGAGTCGAAGGAACGAAAATTCCCAACTGACTCTCCTGTTCTCTCGTTAGCTTTACCTGGGGACACTAATCTGGAACTCAGCTTCTGTGGCTGCTGAGGTGCCTCCACACTTGCCTGTGGGCATCCAGGTGG
Organism: Rhizomys pruinosus; assembly: GCA_009823505.1. NCBI lineage: Eukaryota > Metazoa > Chordata > Mammalia > Rodentia > Spalacidae > Rhizomys > Rhizomys pruinosus. Next base: position 850,192 of record VZQC01012422.1, read on the forward strand.
GTGGGTGGGGGTGGCTAGAGAAGGCAGCGCATCTGACAGTGGCAGAGCTGTTAGGTCATCATAGGAACACCCATATGTTAAAGAAATTTAATAGCAAACGCAATTGAATAACACATGCTTTGATCTTAATTCTTAGTTTAGTGTCCCTCCCTTGTAAGGGAGCCTCACAGACTGGGGTGACTGTTACTTCCACAACCACAGAGACCTGGGTCATACTCCCTAAGCCACAATTAGAATCCCTGTCTCAGCTCCCTGTCTTTTATGACTTATTTACTTTTAAATTTATTTATTTATTATGTGTATGAGTGTACTGTCTGCATGTAGGTTGGTGCACCCATGTCATGCAATGCCGTGGAGATCAGAAGAGGGTGTCGATTCCCCTGGAACTGGAGTTAAAGACCATTCTTAGCCGCCATCTGGGTGCTGGGAATCAGACCTGGGTCCTCTGCAAAGCAGTTGGTGCTCTTAACTGCTGAGCCATCTCTCAGCCCCAGACTTATTTACTTTTAATTTTAGAATATGATTTATGTATACTAAACTTATTTTGGGAGTGATACACAGTTCAGTGAATTTTAACACATATGCCCATTCATGTAACAGACAATAAAATGAAGATGCTGAACAATTCCTCTCCCACATTTCCTTCATGCATCCCCTCTACCTCTCTTCAATTCTGTAAAACACAGACCAGTTCGTGTAGTTCTCTTTTTTCCATAATGTTATTTTAGTGGAACCACAGATCCTGTGATTTTTGAGGTTAGTTTCTATCACTTAACATAATGGTAGCCTTAAGGTTTATCTGTGGTATTGCAGGGTCAGTAGTTAGTGTACCATGGTTTGACTGTTTATCTATTCAAAGATATTAGACAGGCCAGCGAGATGGCACAGCAGGTAAAAACACTTGCTGCTAACTAAATTTGATCGCTGAGACCCACATGGTAGAATGAGAGGATTCCCATAAATTGTCCTCTGACCTTCATAGGTGTGCTGTGGCTCTCAGGGTATGTACACACACACACACACACACACACACACACACACACAATACTTAAATAAATAAATGTAACTTAAAGGAAATTATGGTTGCTTCCAGTTTTCAGTGATTGTAGATAATATTGCAATAGACTTTCATGTTAGGTGTGACTCTAACTTTTCATTTCTTTGGTACGAAATTCCTCAATCTTGCCATTTTGAGCAGGAGAGTTCTCTGCTGTGAGGTTCTCTTGTAATTTGCAGCATTTTCAGTAGTACCACTGGGTCAGATCACAGTAGTAGCCTTTGGCCAGACTGTAACCATCAAAATGTCTTCTCAGGTCTGGAGAGAAAGCCTAGTGGTTAAGAGCACCAACTGCTCTTGCAGAGGAACTGGGTTTGATTCCCAACACCCACATGGTGTGGTGGCACACACCTTTAATCCTAGCACTAGGGAGGCAGAGGCAGATGGATCTCTGTGAGCCCAAGGCCAGCCTGGTCTACAGAGTGAGTTCCAGGCCAGCTGGGTCTACAGGGAGACCCTGTCTCAAAAAAACAAAAGTCTTCTCACCAATATATACCCTGGGCATCAAAACTGCCTCCAGTTGAGAAGCTATGCTCTAAGGTGAAAGGATGGATATTCGGGCTGGAAAGATGGCCTAGCAGTTAAGAGCGCCGACCACTCTTGCAGAGGACCCAGGTTCGATCCCCAGCACCCACATGGTGGCCGAGAACCATCTGAGGCTCCGGTTCCAGGAGAACTCCAGTTCCAGGGAAGTCCGAGACCCTCTTCTGACCTCCACGGCATTGCACGACACGGGTGCACAGACTTGCATGCAGACAGTACATTCATACACATACAGAAATAAATAAATAAAAATTTTTTTAAAAAAGAAAGGATGGATATTCAGGGGACTGGGGGTCTAGATCAGTTGGTAGAGAGCTGGTGGAGTATGTGTGAAGCCTTAGATTCGATCCTCAGTACTGCACACACTTGGTAGAGTGGCAGGTGCCTGTATATCAGAGCTCAAGAAGCAGAGACAGGAGGATCAGAAGTTCAAAGTCATCTTCAGCTGCACTGCAAGCTGGTGTACATGAGACCTTGTTTAAAGAGACATGCACACAGGAAACATGATAAGAGTATATGACTGATTTTAAATGAAACCACCAAGCTGTTTTTCAAGGTGTCTGTGTGCACAAGCAATGAAAAACCAAGTTCTGACCACTCCATAATTTTGTCAGCATTTGTTATTAGCAAGACTTTTATTTAATTTAATTTAATTTATTTATTTACTTATTTTTTATTTTTTTTTTAAAATTTTTTATTTATTTCGGTATGTGCATGAATGTACTGTCTGCATGCAGGTCTGTGCACCCATGTCGTGCAATGCCGCGGAGGTCAGAAGAGGGTCTCAGATTCCCCTGGAACTGGAGTTCTCCTGAAATTGGAGTTTCAGACGGTTCTCGGCCGCCATGTGGGTGCTGGGGATCGAACCCGGGTCCTCTGCAAGAGCGGTCGGCGCTCTTAACCGCTAGGCCATCTCTCCAGCCCCCTATTTTATTTATTTTTGTATGTGTATGAATGTACTATCTGCATGTAAGTTTGTGCACCCGTGTCATGAAATGCCGTGGAGGTCAGAAGAGGGCGTCGGATCCCCCTGGAACTGGAGTTAAAGATGGTTCTCAGCTGCCATGTGGGTGCTGGGGATCGAATCCAGGTCCTCTGCAAGAGTGGTCTGTGCTCCTAACCACTAGGCCATCTCTCCAGCCCAGCTGGAGATCTTAAAATCTTGCCATATCCTAGTAATAATCAGGTAACAAAACATTAGAGCATATATTAGTGCAATTCACCGATATTTCTGATTCTGCAATAAGAAATTTTCATTTCCTACTACCATTGAGGTTCATGTGGCTGGGTGAATTGTCTTGGAAGTGAGGCAGGTCGCATCACAGTGGACATATGTGAAGCTGGTATACATTGTTTTCTTTTCCCTTGGCCTGCCTTGGGCAATCAGCTACAGTCCAGATGGTGAGGACTTCATCAACCAGTGTCTCTGAGTGAAAGTGACATGGAAGGGAATCTCCTGCCAAGACTCAGATGGACATAAGGCGTGAGTGAGAAATAAACCTTTGTTATTTTAAGTCGCTGACACTTTGGGGTTGTGTGCCATCTCCTCATACCTAGCCTTTGTTGTGAAAATCAAATTCCTACACAGTATTGTCACTGAGCATTTAAGAGATAAAGGCAGGTAAAGAATTTAGCACAGTGCTTGCTTTGCTCAACAGAGGATGATCAGTGAACGGCTACTATGACGATGATTTAATTTTCCCCTATCATTCCACCCTATGTTGATTTTCCCTTTGTAAACTTATGGATTTTATTCTTTATAATTTCACTAACAGAGATATCCAGTTCTTTCATGAATCCTGTGAATAGATTAGTCTCAAGCATACAGACAGAAGAAAGCATGTATCTTATTGACCACCTGCCATTCAGGTTGGGGGAGTCAGCCTCTCTCTCTCTATCTATCTATCTCTCTCTCCATATATTTATATATATATGTATATACTTTTGAACGGCAATTTACATTCTGAACTCAGTTAAAAAACCTTTCTCTTTCTCTTATGGGTCATTTTATGATTTGAAGGTCTGGTTTTGGTCAGCCACATTTTCTGCTATGTACTTCCTAAGAACGTAGAGAGGTAACTATATCCACAGACACAATTCGCAAAGCTGGTGCTACATCAGGATGACCCTTGGAAACATGAAAGTTTCATTTCAAAATATAACTCTACTGAAATTGTGCAGTACTAGATTCATATTAAGGACGTAGGAATTAACACATTCAGATATGGTTCCCACATATAAATGATGAGTACTTAAGTTCAGGAGTTACTGTTGTAGTTATGGAAGGGTGGTAAAGGTGAACAGCAAGAAACATATCTGCAGAATTTCTGAATGATAAAAATTGGGTGAGATGGGCTTGGCTAGAAGTGAAGAGCAAGGAAAAGAGAAGCAGCCGACTACAGAGAGGCTCGCTGCAGAGAGGAGGGTTTCCTTCTCAACAGGTTCTCAGAGAAACTGTAACTTACAGAAACAGGAATGGAATTTAAAGAAAATTCCCAAATCCATAGAGTGGGAAAGTCTTTCAAAAGGGCAGTGGAATCTATCTGCGAGTGAAAGTCACTAACCTGTGGCCCTCTGTGACTTTTATTTCCTGTCTTCTGGTGCTGTGATAGGGTCTTGCTGATCTAGGAAAGATGTACCTCCCAGATCCAGCCAATTCCTGGGCACCATGACTTCTTCTAAGCACGCCTTTCCTACAAAAAAAACGGGACAAATCGGAGTCCCCTCTTCAACTGCCTCCTTAACTGGGGTTTCACTCTAGGGCAATTTCTCCACTGCCCTAAATACTCCATGGTCAGGTACCAGATAGCTTAACGATGGCTTCAATGACCTAGAACCTGCTGCCATCATCCAAACCAGCCAATCCTAATGCTGGTTACTGTGCCCTGTGTCTTTAGGTAGAAACCATAATAAAGGCCACTTTCCAGCTTCCTCTCTGATTCTTGACCTAGTGGCCCTACTACTTTCCCAGGTGGCCCTGGGTAATAAAAACATGTCCTTAACATCTATGAGTAATATAACTGTCCTTTGAAACACAATTGTTTTCTGATCTTTTGATGTTCTTGAGCCTTAGATTATTTTATTGAAACACCATATTTTAGAATAGAAGGCTTCTTTACTATATCACTGTCCACCCTTACTGTCACTTGTGTCAATCTTCTGTTGGGATTCTGGTTTATTGTCATATTCAGTAGATTTCAGTGATAAAAGATTTTTAAAAAGTAGAACACTAGTGCATCTCTCAGAGCTCCTTCATGCAGCAGAAGGCCATGAAATGAAAGGACACAAGTGGCCAAAGAACAAGTCTGGGGAGTGTGGCTTCTTGTACAGGACTCCTGTATTAAATTTCACCCACCCAGAGCTCAGGGAGTATTGCAGAAGAGGGGGCGGAAAGATTTCAAGAGCCAGGGAGGAGGTGCATGATCATATGGAAATAGAGTCCTACAGGGTCCTCGGACCTTGCTTACATGGACCTACAGCAGCGGTGTCAGCATGCCCAAGACCCATGCAAACTCAAGCAGACAAAACCCCAGCATAGAACAGTGGAAATGGGCAGCAGGCCCTAATCTTAGCTGAGGAACTAATAGCTGCTGATTACCGCTGGTGCAGAAGAGCTGACCTTTGGAAAAGGAGGGACACTAGATAGACCATGAACCTGAGTGGATGAACCTGCATGGAGGGAAGTCTGGTGACACTAATTTGATGCAATAGGCCTTAACACAAATGACAGAATGCATGAATTCCAGTGGGTGGGCTACAGGAGGGTGCCGATGGGGAAGCGATTATAAAGATGACTAAGATGTTCTGTATGAAATACACACAAGAAATAAAGAAAATAAAGTCAGGCAGGTTTAATTAAGGCAGAGGTGAAGATGGAGGAGGGATCTGAATATGATCAAAGCAAATGGTGTGAAATTATTAATGGATCAATAAAAATATTTTCAATATAAAAGAAAAAAACATAACAATTTAAAAAAGAAAAAAAAAAAAAAAGAAAGAGCTGAGTATGGTGGTGCACTGGGAGGTAATAATGGCAGGCAGATCCCTGTGAGATCAAAGCCAGCTGGTCTATATAGCAAGTTCAAGTTCCAGGCTAGCTGGGGCTAAGGGAGACCCTGTCTCAAACAAATATAAGAACAAACACCCCCCCAAACCCTCACAAAAGTAAGTAGATAAAAGACTTATGTAGAAGCATTAAGAATAAAATGTCACCAATTAAACCATACTATATTGGTGTGTGAATAGATGAAGAGAAAAAACAAACAAAAAAGAAAAGAAGACCCAGTCATACACAGGAGCTTAGTTGCACTTCAAATTAGTAGTGATAGGCTTTATTTAATAAACTGAATCACCAGAGAAACAGATCTGTTTATAATACAATAGATAATATTTTTGAAGTGGATTATAATCATAAATCTAAAAAAATCCATAGTGATTAAACTAATAGTATGATTTTCTAAAATAATTAGTTTCTTAAAAACGGCTCTTCAAATCAAGAACAAAATCCAGAGGTCCACAAAGGAAAAGGTTTATAGATTTTTAAAATCTTAAAAGTGGAAATTTTCGTGTACCAGGGAAAGTCACCATAAAGATATTTCAAAGATAAATGATAAATCAGAAAAAATGTGCCATCTAAAACTGAAAAACTGTTAATATTCATAATGTATAACAAACTCATAAGAATCAGTATGAAAAAAACCTTTTCTAATAGAAAAAGAGAACAAGGGATATGAATAGCAAGCTCACATAAAAATACAAAAGGCAAATAAACATATGAAAAGGTGATGAACCTCAGTAGCAATCAGGGAAATGCAAATTCAGTCAACAGCAAGATTGCGTTTTTCATATATCAGATTGGCAAATATTTCCAAAGACAGATAATACCCAGGGCTGGCAAAGCTGTTGGGGAGAAGGAACAGCTCCTGCTGTTGATAAGGGGATGGCTTTCAGGAGGACAGTGGTGCTGAATCTATCCACAGAACAAGTGTTCGGTTTAGAAACTCACTTCTAAAAACGTGTTCCTCTGGAATGCTTGCTCAGATGTTAAGGATGTCTGAGACATGTCAGCATCAATATTATTTGTAATAATTAAAATCGTGAAGCATTCTACCAGGGCTCATCAGTAGCATAGCTAAAGAGTACATATGGAAAAAGATTAGTAGCGAAAAAGAAAGAAGGTGATGACTTTTATTTTTTTATTTTTCTCAAATTTCTTTTATTTATATATATGCCATTTTTTTTATCAAATCTTAGACCCGTGTCCCCCACCGCTATCCCCACCCCACCAGAGCTCATGCATTCTGCCAAACATGCTTTTCATCTCTTTCTCAGTCTTTCTCAATATTCTCCATGTGGAAGTTGACTGTTTTGAGCAGAAGTTCACTGTTTCAGTCAGTTCTTTGATGCAGTCCTTTCTGTTGTTGTTGTTGTTGTTTCCAATATGCATCACTCCCAACTGCTTGCACAAGAAATACTTACAGCTAGGTAATTGGCACTAGCATCCACAGATGAGGGATACCATTCGTCATTTGTTTTTCTGGGACTGTGTTACTTCACTCAGCATGATGTCCTCTAACTCCAGCTTTTTCCTGCAAAGCTCATAATGTCGTTTTTCTTTACTGTTGCTTAGAACTCCATTGTGTAGATGTACCACATTTTCTCTATCCACTCATCAGTTGAGGGGCATTTGGGTTGGTTTCAGCATCTTGCTATTGTGAAGAGAGCTGAAATAAACATGGCCATGCATGTATCTCTGCGGTGGGGTGAGTCTTGAGGGTACATGCCTAGGAGTGGTATGGCTGGGTGACCTGACTTTTAAAAGAGATACATCTGTTACACTGCTGTTTGTAAGGAAAAATAAAAAGTTCCATGACCTTCCAGCCCACAGGACCAGGAGTGCCTGGGGCCATCAGGATGTGGGTTTTGTAGGCCTGAGGGGTTCAGGCCAGCTTGGGTGTTGTGTTGCTTAGTCCATTGGGGAAACTGTTTGCTGATTGGGTGAGGTGTTGGTCTTTATAGTGTTAGGATAGAGTTGAGATTTTGGATCCTACAGTGTCCATACCTGTGCATCAATTAGGAAGTCAACAAACACCTGAAGAGTATAATCAAAATCAGTGTCAGCTCAATAAGCACCTAGGCTTCACATTGGAACCACAGCCAACAGAAGCTACCCAATTGCCTAAAGCTCAAGGAAAGAAAGACTCAGGTGGATCTCCACCAAACACTAATACCCCTATTCAAGTACCCTCTACTGAAGACCCCTTGGATACAACTCAGGATGCAAATCTCAAAAGAACAATTATGAATGATTAGAGAAATTAAGGAGTTGAGGGAATTTAAGGAACTTTTAAACAAGGAAGTCTGGGATCTAAAATAAGACAGGAATAAATTGAAAGAGGATAATGATAAATTGCAGAATGAAATTACAAAAGATAGAAACATTGAAGAAAATTCAAGTTGAAATGAAAAAAGAAATGCACATTCCACAAACAACTCAGAAAGTATGGGAGAAACAATAATAGAATGGATGAAGTAGAAAATAGAATATCAATATTGGAAGACAATATGGAAGAATTGGATAAATCAAGTAAAGTTTATAAAAAATTAAGAAAAACCACAAGAATAGAATAACTAGGAACTGGGTCTGAGAGATGGCTCAGCAGTTAAGAGCACTGACTGCTCTTGCAGAGGACCCAGGTTCGATCCCCAGCACCCACATGGCAACTAAGAACTGTCTTTAATTCCAGTTCCAGGGGAATCTGATGCCCTCTTCTGACCTCCGCGGCATTGTACAACACGGGTGCACAAACCTACATGCAGACAGTACACTCATACACATAAAAAATAATAAAAATTAAAAAAAGAATAACCAGGAACTGTAGGATATTATAAAAAGGGCAAACCTACGAATTATAGGGACAGAAGAGGAAGAAAACTCACAGGATCATGATATGGCCCAGGTCTTCAACAAAATTTTAGAGGAAAATTTTCCCAATTTAAGGCAAGAGATACCTATACAACTATTAGAAGCATATAGACAGAACCAGAAAAGAAATTCTCCACACCATATTATAGTAAAAACACTAGATGTTCAAAGCAAAGAAAGGATACTGAGGGCTGCAAAAGAAAAGCAACAAGTTACCTACAGAAGAAAACCTATCAGAATTGCAGCTGATTTTTGAATGCAGAGGATGAAAGTTGGAGAGCCTGGTCTAAAATATTCCCAGTTCTAAAAGACTATAGATGCCAATCCAGAGTACGTCATCCAGCAAAAATGTCTATTACAATTGAAGGAGAAAAGAAAATGTTCCATGACATAAATAAGTTGAAAGAATTCCTCTCCAATAAGCCATAACTGCAGAGAATACTTCAAGCAATACAAAGGAAGGAGGGGGAGGGATGACTATAACCAATCAACACCAGAAAACAAATGATGCAACCAAGATGGAAATAAAAACCTAGGGTAAGAATGTACTAGAAATAAAAATTAATGGAAGCAATTTAATTCTCTCAAAAACAGTTTTAAATAACAATGGAATGAATTCTCTAATAAGAGACAGAGACTAGTAGAATGGATTAAGAAACAAAACCCATTTTTTTCTTGTCTCCAAGAAACTTACCTCATCTTTAAAAATAAATATTATCCTGTGGGAAGATCCAGTTTGAATTAGGGGCTAGTACTCAGCTATCATTCTTCAGGGCACCATGTGGGAGTCATGGGATTTCTCTGACCCCACCCCAAGAGGGCGCAAGCAACGTGGCCTAGGCACATGATGTTAGGTGGAGCAGCAGTATACAGTGGTAGGGAACTGGGGGGTCTGTGATTGGTTCTGGGAGCTGACGTCATTTTGCTTATAAAAATGAGTTGTAGCAGGCAATAAAGCAAATTCTCTATTACCATCATTACACAGAATTCCTGGCTGTTATTTCTGTACACATATAGGCTGAAGCAGGCCTGAATTTCGAGTGTCATGGCCTGTGAGTTGGATGGTGGCACATCAGACCACCAACCTGGCAAGCTGGTGTGGGGCTGGAAGGAGATCTATCAGATCGTCAGCTGGGAAGTGGATTGTGAGTAAGTGTGGGATGAAGATAGGCCATCAGCCATCAGCCTGAAATTCCTGTCCAGAGACCAGCAGTCTTTGGATAGGTGGGAAAGCATGGCCAAGACAGGAAACGTGTTCCATTTTCCCAGGCTAAGGACTGAGCTGGAAGTACTTCTCAGGTCGGTTTATAGAAGTAATGGACTGACATCTGTGCAGAGGGGTCAGTTTCCTACAGGGGCCATAGGGGGGCACTGTGCCCTCTTTCCCTTATTAGGACCTCGCTGTACCTGCTTGTAGCAAAAGAAGCTCCCACATTATTCCAATGTGAAAGGAGGGTAAAAAAAATAATACAAGTAAATGGCACTAAGAAAGAAAGAGGAGTCACTACACTAATACTAGCTAATACTAGATAAAATAGAATTCAAGGCCTTTGGTTGTGTTTTATGTGGGGGATATTTGAGCACTAGGTGGAACATCTTTGGGGCAGATAGACAGGCTTTTTGCCAAGCCTATGTGGTGCATTTCTGAATATCTGGAAAGATTTGGTTGGCCCGAACCAGCCCCAGGAGTTGTAGGGACACTTTAAGGTTTTTATTTTAAGGTGTTTGGGGAACTGCCCTATTTGGCTGGATGGGCATAAATATTGCAAAGTTTAGTAGAAAATAAGATACTTGTACTGGATTGAAGTGGTTAAATCATTCTAGAGTGGAATGATAAAAACATTAAGGGCAGTTTACTAATGGTCTAAATGGGATTATAAACACACAGGGTGTGGTTGGTTTTTGGTCCATTCCTGGCTTGTACTGGACTTCCAGTTGTAGATTTGGATCAAGGGGCATAGACAAGTAATGGGTTACCCTTGACCACTGAAAGATATTTTTTGGTCTCTTTCTATTATGCAAGTGTTACTTTTGATATCTGTTCTGCCCATTTCAAGATAATCAATTCAAGAAAAGCTAGGTTTACTTCCAAGTACCAGATTGGTGTAACTTAATTTTTTTGGATGCTTAATGCCCATACCTAAGGCCCATACCAATTTGGCCAAGGGATTTAAGGGACAATTTTGTTCCTTGCCCTCTGAGGTCAATTGATCTCAAGGAATTTTGTATGGGGGCATCTCTTAAAATGTTCTGCAATTGTGAGTCACCAGGTTTCCTGTGCAGGGAGGTCTTGGAGATCTATCAACAGAACCCTAGCCAGTGTCCAGTCTATAGAAAGGAAGCTCAATATAGGAGAAAGTCACCTTGTGCTCTAAAGGGAAGCCTAAGTTAGCAAGGCCTGACCTTGTCCTTAGTAGATGGAACTGGTTAAGAATGGTGAGAAGGAACCAATTGCTCTTCCCTGCCCCTCTGAAAACCTGAGTTCCCTCTGAAGACCAGAACCTCAAATGACCTTGAGCAAACAAAGTTTGGTTAATCTGGGGTAATTGTATGGACTTAAGCACCCAAAAAGAAAGTATAACCAAAAGATAAATAGTCAATATGTTTCTTTCAAAATTTGAAAAATCTTGCCTCCACATATTGGGCATAAAGTTATATGAAATAATGTGAAATATGTATAAAAACCTTAGATCTTGGCCTTGATTAACAGAGTAGGGTCACCTGCAGCCAAAGGACAAGTCCACTATTGTTGTTAATTAATGCTCAATAATAAAATTTCTTCTTTCTTTCTAGCAACTATCTAAGTGGAAACTCATATCCTGACTATTAAAAAGCCTGAAAAGCAGATCCTGAGTCCAGACATCATGGCCAAATGAACAGAAGGAGAAACCCAATAAATAGATGCTTTGAAACCCCCTAGTCAAGAAATTCTAATGGACTCTTAAGTTGGACATTAGAATTCACCCTCTTATTACTTCTCCTGGTCCCCTGCCTAGATCACGTACCGAACCACTTCTGCCTTCATTTTACTTTCATGGGCACCAGTCAAGGATTTTTTCCCCTCTATAGTTATGCTTGGGGACCTTTTAGATTAACCGTCTGGATGGGGGATACCCCAGTTGCCACACCCAATGTCCCGTCCCTTTTCAGCATGGAAGAAGTCAGAGTGGTTGGTGTTCCGACTCCCTTCTGGCGATTGGGGTGACCCTTTTTAGAGGGTAACATAACTAAATAGGAGCTAGAAATTGATTAGGCAGTTTAGGGATGAGGACTCCCCCCACCCCCAAATTAAAAAGAACTCAAGGCTTCTTGGACTAGCCAGAAAACACATATCCTTCTGGTAGCCCTGAAAGAGCAGGAAAAGAAGGAAAAGAAAGAGAGAAGGGGAAAAAAAGAGAAGTACATACCAAGCCCACAGATTGATTCTTTATTTCACCAGAATAGGAAATGGAAATCCCCCCCTTTTTTGTTCTTATTGCTTTGTTCTGTTATTGTTATTTTGTATTGTTTCTGTTTTCTTGTGAAAAGAAAAAATTGCATGTTATCTTGATGTGTGTCAAATATATGTTTATATAATATATTTATATGTATTTTAAATATAAGTTAAAAGTGACTGATGAAAACATACCAAAGTGGATGTGGGAAATTTCATAGTCCTCACCCCTGGATGAAGAGCTGCAGGCAGTCAGTGTGGGAGGAACAATCAGTTTTTGCCAGGGACTAGCTCTCTGAGAGATTATCCAGTCCCAAATGGGCAGCCCTGAACACAGGTACACATGTGTATCACTAAATGGACTCAATGCATTATGTATGTATATCTGTATACACATATGTGTATCTGTATATGCAACAATAAAAAAGAAGAAGACAAGAAATTGAGTGGGAAGGGAGGGCATGGGTGGAGTGGGAGGGGGTCTGGGAAGCGTGGAAATCATGTTCAATACTCATGTATCAAGTTCTCAGAAATAATTTAGGAAGTGTCCCCTAAACTCACAATGCTACATGTTCTCTTCCCAATTTTTTCAGCTCATCCTTTGAGTACTGCTGCGCCCCCAAGCCTTGGCATGGTGGACCTAGAATACCCTACTTATGTGGCCTAATGTCAAGAACTACTAAAACACCCCTGAACCTCATGGAAGCTAATCGTGACTTGTACATATAATGCATGTGTACGTGTTTTGAAGGATATGAGTCAGCTTTCTGTGATGACAAAGAATCACCTGAGGCAGCAAGCTTATAAAGAGAAAAGTGTTACTTAGATCACAATTTTGGATGCTCAAAGTCGAAGATCAGGGATTTGAAGGAGAGCCCACTAGTTTATATGTGCAGATATATAAAGATTAGTAAAGTTACTAATACAACACTATTTATAGTGTTTTTACATATTCTCACCTCTCTTTTTATATTTCCCTAACTGATCATTTGAGCCCTCATATGTGTTGGCACAGGAGGCATAACCCAGTGGGACAACCTGGGCATTGCTGACATCAGTAAACAAGAAGCCAGAGAGATCTCAGAGTCCCATGATCTTTTCTGAAGGTGACTCCCCAAACAATCACATACTTTCCATGAGGGCCTTCTCTCAAAAGTTATACCACCTTCTAATACCAGCACACTGAGTACTAAGCCCTCAGGCACAAAGCACTCTTGGGAGAAACGATTAAACCATTAGATCACATGCAAAACCTAGAAAACAGGGGATACCAATTCAGCCAGAAAGCACTGAGCCAGGAGATAGTTCTTCCATCTCAGAATCCACCTTTCTTTGTGCTGTCCCCTTTACAGAGTCCACCAAAGGGTCTAAGAATGCCTCTATTAAAACCCATCACTAAACTCTTCTGGGTGATGCATCACTGTTAACTATTGCAATGGAAATATTATGTGTCAACTTAACTAGACTAAGGATAGCTCAGATAAGAATGATATTTCTAGGTATGTCTGTACAGATGTTCGTGGAAGAGAGTTTTAATCAGGAGACTGTGCACAGAAGAGAGGATTGCCTGCAGGAATGTGGACTGTCATCATTCACTCACTTAAAGCATAAACAAGGCAGGAGGCAAAGGGCTAAGGAGTGTGTCTTCTCTGCTTGGGCACTTGCTTGCCCCAAGACTTGGTTGCTCTGGTTGTCAGGCCTTTGGACCAGAGCTTGGACTTACACCATTAATTCTCCTGGGTCTTGGGTCTCTAGACATAGACTGAGAATCACTCCATAATGTCCCCTTCCCTCCATTTTGTAGGCCTTCAAACTCACATTGGGTTATACAGCTGTATTTCCATGTTCTCCAACTTCCAGCACCAATTCCCATGATAATCTTCTCATACACGTAGGGTATCCACCTGGCTCTTCATCTCTGGACAGCCTGACTAGCTGAAAGCAACTGAAAAGCCAAGAGCAAAGGCTGTAGAAAAGCAAATCACTGGATGGGTTCATTTGTCTTGAACTTGGAGTGTCTGTAAGTAACATTCCATGTCCAGAATGATTTTTAGAAGGCACACGCCCGGAAAGAAGCCTACATACTGAGGCAAGGAGGTCCACAGGGCTGGAGCACAGATGGAGCAAAACAGTTCTGTGCAGCTTGTTAGCAGTTAGACCCAGTGGAGACAGGGATTGTGAAATGGGTAGAAACTAGTAGTCAACCTGGATATTTTAGTCAACTGGCAGACTTTAAATATAGGGCAACATAATGGAAATAATAAGGTCTATGAAACAAGAAAGAACAAGGTATAGACGGACCCCTGCTCTACCAGCTACTTCTTTGGATGCCTTGATGAATTCCATTTTCAGTTTCCTCAGTGTAATGCCCAATGGGGACATTACTTCTTGTCTGGTCTGTTCTGAGCATCTGATGGAATTAATGTGTGTGGGAGATCTAGTATGATACTTGACACCTTGGAAGCCCCCAAAGTAAGAATTCTATATTATCTATAGCTCTAAATAAAGTATAAACAGAGTTAGAGGAGGAGGAGGGGGAGGAAGAGGAGGGGGAGAAGAGGAGGAATGCAGAAAACAAAGAGAAGAGAAAAAAGGAATGACAATAAAAGAAAGAAAAGGGCTCAGTCCAGTTTGGCAGATATAATAAGCAACCCGCAAATAAAACGTTTCACTGCACATTTCAATTAAGATCTTTAAAGGGTACATCACTCTACTGCAGATTGCTCTAAATAGTTGACAGTGGGATCAGGACTATTTTCTATAGCTCAGAGTGAAATAATATGAAAGTAAACATTGAAAAGCTCTTAAAGCAGCTTAAATTGTTTTTCCTCCCTTCAAATGTCAAAATACCTATCTCAACAGATATTTGTAAATTGCATTTTCTCTTTCAAGATTCTCTATCCCTTGTATCTCACTTAGGAATGGAATGAAAGAAATAACTTGGCTGGAAATGGCACAATCTTTGGCAAAATGGAAAGGAAGTTTAAATAAATTTCTCTTTGACTAGCTTCTAGATCTTGCTAGATATTGATTATATTTTTGCTGCTGAAATTTACAGAAACTGCAGAGAAAAATAAACTTTTAGCAAGTTCTACTGTTTACATTATCTTCTGCTTTATAAAAAGCAAAATGGACTAAAATAGTGATCTATTTTAGCTACTCATCACTTGATTCTATGGATCCATTGGTATGGTATGTAAACGTGAGGTCTTTTATGTAGGTATTGTCTGAAGGCTCACTGGACTGAATGCCAATGATGTCAGTGACAGGTGCTCAAGACTGGCAATTGTTTCTAGACCAGTGACCGATATGTTAGTCAGATTTAAGTTGTTGTGACAAAATAACTGAGAAAGTCAGCTTAAAGGAGGAAAAGTTTATTGTAGATATTTCAGTCCATAGCCATCTGGTTCTATTACTTTATTTCGTTGTCATGTTAGAAACACAATGGTGGAGGGGCATGGATGAAGTAAGCTGCTCCCCTCACAGCAGGCAAGAAGCAGAGACAAAGGGGTCAGGGACAATATATACTTCTGAAAGGAATGTCTCCAAGGATCTACTTTACCCAAGTAGTTCTCACTCAGCTATGGATTCAGTAATAGAGTCACTTCTTATGATCCAATAACATCTCAATACATTACTGGTTAGGGAAAAACCACATGAATCTTATGGAATATCCAAACCTAATAGCTTGGGAACTCAGCTTGGGCTGTCAAACCAATACACTTCCACTTGGCCTCCCTTCTTGAACAAGGTAGCTGGATTCTGAGAGGAAAGTCCCAGGAATGAACCTTCCAAGAGACCCTAGGGGATCTACAATGCTTCTTATGCCCTTATGATTTTGAAGTCATGCACCCAGCATCACTTCCATCACATTCTATTTATTACATAGGGCCAATCAATAAGGAAGTGCACACATGTCTGAGAGCATGAGAAGCTTCTGGGTAGTGTAGTTCATTGGAGACTAGTTGCTTTCTAATTAAACTTATTCATTCATAGTAGCATTTCTACTTTTACAAGATCAATAGTGGGATTGCTTACCATTTACCCAAAGACTCCAGATAGGAGTTTCACCTGTATGCATAACACTAAGGCTATCATCAAAGGTATAAAACATGTGACAAAGCATTCTTTGCTAAAATGTCTATAAAAGCTCCAAATAATTCAGAACAACTACATATACTATTACCCTTTCATGACAATAGAGGCATGAAGACCTACTTGGGCAGGGGATGTGTAAGGATGAGGTCTTTTGCATATGCAATAGAGGGTGTTGATGAGACAGATATCTAGTAAAAACTAGATGATGATTTTCTGGTGACCTTTGTGATTCTGATTCTAGTCCCAGAGACTAAATAATCCTGAGGAAGTAGGGTAGGTAGCAGAGATGGATTATTTAATAAAGACTGTCTTGAGAGACTCAATCTCCCAATTTCTTCATCTAGATAAAAAAAGAATGGATCAAAAAGGCCACTGTAGGGTTAGTTCTTTCATGATAGTTCTATTAGTGTGCCAGTGGTTTTTGCAGAGATCTTCACAGAATGGGATACCTCAGTTCATCTGTGTTGGTTTAAATACACTTTTATAGAGAAGGAAATTAAAGGAGTACTAATAGGAAAAGAAGAAGCTAAGCTATCCCTTTTTGCAGATGATATGATAGTTTACCTAAGGGATGCTAAAAACTCTACCAGAAAACTTCTAGAAATGATTAAGAGTTTCGGTAAAGTGGCGGGATACAAAATAACCTGGAAAAATCAGTAGCCTTTCTTTACATCAGCAATAAACAAGTAGAGAAGGAATATAAGAAGACCTTCCTACTCACAATAGCCTCAAAAATAATAAAATACCTGGGAACAAACCTAATCAAAGATACCAACAATCTCTACAACAAAAATTTTAAACCCCTGAAGAAGGAGATTGAAAATGACATCAAAAGATGGAAAGATCTCCCATGCTCATGGATTGGAAAAATTAATATAGTAAAAATGTCCATTTTATCCAAATTGATATACAGATTCAACCCAATCCCAATCAAAATCCCCATGAGTTTCTTCTCAGACTTAGAAAATAAATCCTTAAATTCATCTGGAAAATCAAAAGACCCCAAACAGCTAAAGCAACACTGAGTGAAAAATGCAATACAGGGGGAATTTCTTTACCTGACTTAAAGCTATATTATAGGGCCATAGTCATAAAGAAAGCCTGGTACTGGCACAAAAACAGACCCATTGACCAATAGAACAAAATTGAAGATCCAAACTTGAGCTCATACAATTTCAGCCACCTCATATTTGACAAAGAGGCAAAAAAAACCCTCAATGGAGGAGGGATAGCATCTTCAGCAAATGGTGCTGGCAAAACTGGATCATCATTTGTAGAAGAACAAAATTAAACCCCTGCCTCTCACCCTGTACAAAAATCAACTCCAAGTGGATCAAAGATCTCAATGTAAAACCTGACACTCTGAAGGTGATAGAAGAAAAAGTTGGTAACAACCTACAAGACATAGGTGTAGGAAAAGACTTTCTAAATCAGACAGTAGCTGCAGAGGAAATAAGGTCAACAGTTGACAAATGGGACCTCATCAAACTCAAAAGCTTCTGTACAGTGAAAGAAACAATCAAGGAAGTGAAGAGAAAACCCACAGAGTGTGAGGAAATCTTTACTAGTGATTCATCTGACAGAGCGTTAATGCAAGAATATATAGACTACTCAAAAAACAAAGAAAAAAACAAATGACCTACTCAAAAGATGGAGTAAAGGAGCTGAACAGAGACTTCATCAGTGAGGAAGTAAAGATGGCCAAGAAACATCTTAAAAAGCATTCAAAATCATTAATAATTAAGGAAATGCAAATTAAAACCACTCTCAGATATCATCTCACTCCAATACGACTGGCTAAGATCAAGAACACAAAAGATGAGATCGGGCGCGTTCAGGGTGGTATGGTGGATCTCTGTGAGTTTGAGGCCAGCCTGGTCTACAGAGTGAGTTCCAGGACAGCCAGAGCTGCAGAGAGACCCTGTCTCAAAAACAAAACAACAACAACAAAAAACAAAACAAGAACACAAAAGACACCAAATGCTGGAGAGGTTGTGGGGAAAGGGGAACACTCATCCACTGCTGGTGGGAATGTAAACTTGTACAACCATTACAGAAAGCAGTGTGGAGAACTCTTAAAAGACTCAAAATGAGCCTACCACCTGACCCAGCCATACCACTCCTGGGTATATACTCACAAGACTCATCCTACCACAAAGATACATCCACATCCATGTTTATTGCAGCTCTCTTCACAATAGCGAAGAGCTGGATCCAACCCAAATGCTCCTCAACTGAGGAGTGGATGACAAAAATGTGGTACATCTACACAATAGAGTACTACTCAGTGGTAAAGAAAGATGACATCATGAACTTCTGGAGGTAAATGGATGGAACTTGAAGCCATTATGCTAAGTGAAGTAACATAGTCCCAGAAAAACAAGCGGCAAATGGTCTCCCTCATTTGTGGATGCTAACACCAAATCCCTAGATGAAAGGGAAGCTGAACAGCATTACTGTTATATTTCTGTTTATCTGAAAGCAGCTATGTTGTTATAATGTAAATCTCTTAAGAGGCTCTAGAATCGATCCGCCTCTTACTCTCAGACTCTGTAATTACTGTATATGAGTGGAAAGTATATATATGCATATTTTAGAGTAATATAAAATTAAAGAAGGAAAATGTGAATTCCTAAACATAAAAAAAGACCGAAAGAAAGATGCAGGATAGTTATGGCAGAATGCATGATCTGGGGTGGGGTGGGGGGAAGGGAAAGGGGAATATGTCTAAAATGAACTGAGAAATGATGTCTGAAATACACAAAACATCAATAAAAGCATAAAAAAAATACACTTGTATGTAACAGCCTCTTGTTGGTGCTGTGGTCCATTCCTGAGGAAAGCATGGGTAGTGTGAGTAGTAAAATGTAAAGTAAAAGGAAGAGGTGGATCATGATGTTGGCAGGTGCTGTGCTTCAGTCCTGGGCTCTGAAATTCTTGAGTGTGAGATATGTTCCCATTGGCTCAACCTTCCTAAGCCTTGTTTTTTACTTTCCATAAAATATAAAACTTTAGTTTGGGGGTGAATAAGTGATCTTAACTTTAAGATCTTAAGTCTTTCTAGGACTGAGCCATTTTTGTTTGGTTTTTGTCCCTTTTTAACCTCACATGAATTACAAATTGGTTAAGGGGTCCTTGTAGCTTTTAGTAACCACAAATCTCTTTGAGAAGTAGTCAAGATATGAATAATATGTATAAATAAAAAATGACTGAACAATATTTCAAAGCAAAGCAAGCCTGCTTGAAAATTGGAATTCAAAACATAGTTTCAAATAGATCAAAAATACTTGTGGGTGACTAGCATATGAAAGGCACCGTGCTAGACTGTGTAGTGGAAGCTTTATGGTCCTTCCCCGTGGAAGCTTTATGGTCCTTCCCCGTTTGTGAGCTTCTTCCACTTAGAGGCAGTTGAATTCTGAGCTGCTTGGCACAAATGTCGGAACCACAGACCAATCTGCCTTCCTGCCAAGGAGAGAATTAGAAACTTTCTCCTGTTCAATGCACAGCAGACAGTTTGGAACTAGCTACACACCATGCCCTGCAAACAAGGTTATTTCCCCTCGTTTCCAGTATTCTTGTGTTTTCCTAAGTAGGACAACAGTAACTCAGGAAAGATGAATCTAAGAAAGCTATTTTGGGTTACAAAGATGTAAAGGACAGCATAGACAAATAAGAAATGTCAAAGACTATCTTTAGTGGCTAAAATAAAAAGAAAGACTTCAGAAAAATTACATGCACTTTTACCCATTCATTACAATGTAGATACTGAGTTCTTATCTGGGCATGGTATTACTTGGGTATTAGAGGCGGTGTGTGAATGCATAGAAGGATGTTGGTAACAGGTTAAAAATAAGGCTTTTGGGGACTCAGAAAGGTGAGGATGAGACAGATATCTAAATAAATATGAGATGAGAAAGTGCTGAGTGCTATGAAAGATAAAAAAAAAACTTAACTGGCTGATGCACAGAGAAAAACAGGTTGCAGAATGCTTATTCCTGAATAGGACATCTATATCAAAGTTCTGTGTCCCAAGGTACAGGGATCATTGTGGAAGAGAGGGTGGAAAGATTGTAACAGCCATCGGTGGTAAATGACCACAAAGAAGAACAGAGCTTTCTAGACAGCTGGTCGGTCAGTTGCCCATAGGAACTCATGACAATGTTGACAGCATGTGCAAGTCCTATGCAAGCTCAAAGGAGACAAAGTCCCAGCAAGGACATGGGGAAGTGGGTAAGAAATCCTAACCCAATCTAAGAAACTTGGTAACTGATAGCTGTGGGGAAGGGGAGAGTATAACGGAATACATTAAATTGGGCAGGGAGCAGTAAGGGGAGGTGAGGATAGGGGAAGGGATCTATGTAAAAGGAAAGAAAGTGAGAAAGAAAAGAAGGAAGAAAGGAAGAAAGAAAGAAAAGAAGGAAGGAAGGAAGGAAGGAAGAAAGAAAAGAAAATCAGACAGTTAATGTGAGAAATGGTTGAAGAAAGAATTCCCTTCTTCATGGTGGTCTTGAAGAAGTAGAAATAGGAAGTAATTTGGTTTAGAATATGTGACTGGAATTAGTGGAAGGCAAGTCTGGTAGGAAAGAAGAGACTCACTCCTCATAGTGACCTCACATGTTTGCAGTTTGCTAGAAGGGGAAATACTATCGATAATAATATTTAGCAGTAAATGACAGAAAAGCACCCGAAAGTGATTTGAGAAAAGAGATTATTGTATGCAAGAAGACAGTCAGGAGAAAGCTTGTTAGGATGGCTCAAGTTGCCATGGGAGACCTCAGGTCTTTCCTGCCCTCTGCTGTGTCATTGTCCACAGGTGGTGGGCTCATCCTCATGCTATTACTTTACGATGGAAATACTCCCTGTTAGCCTCATACTGTGCTACTGGCAGAAAGAATGGTCAAGGGATGATTGACATACTGGTGGCTCTCATCCTAAGACTGTCATTTATATCTCACTGTCAGGAACAGCCATGTTTTCCCAAGAAACTAAGGGATTAAATACTTCACATCTCCTGAGTCTGTGCCAAAGAAAGCTAGGGGAAAAGGGAATTATGGATCCCCTGTGAATGGCCAGTTTGCTGTAAACAATTGTCACTAAGTGCTGGTTTTGGGGTAAATGAATGAATCGTGTGAAGCTGTGGTTCTGGGTAAGGAATTTGCTGCATGTTTTAACTGGACTTGGAGAGAATGGAAACATAACACACACACACACACACACACACACACACACACACACACCTGACAATGAGGACTCTAAGTTCTAGGGAGATTAAGTGGTAGATTCACAGTTATATTAGCAAGTGATGGAATTGAGATTGGAACCCAGGGTGGAGGCTTCTCATATTTTCTCACTCATTTCTCAAAGCTGACTCCGAAGAGCTTTAATA
Organism: Rhizomys pruinosus; assembly: GCA_009823505.1. Lineage (NCBI taxonomy): Eukaryota > Metazoa > Chordata > Mammalia > Rodentia > Spalacidae > Rhizomys > Rhizomys pruinosus. The sequence goes on from VZQC01012422.1 coordinate 871,634, forward strand.
GTAGTATCTCTTAAATAGATTCATTTATATAGGTACCAGCTCTGGAAAGCCAATCATTGAAATGTTCCTTCAACCTTGCTTGAATTATGTCTACTATTGTCTTATATATAACATATCAGGGAGAGTTTAACAAATTGAGAGAAAGATAGGCATGCTACTAAAAATTCAGCCATTCTTTGCGTAATGGTGTGATTTTTGACTTCCTTATAAAAAGTCTTTGACCCTCAGTACATTTAGGGGAATAATAGTGGCAGAAATTATGAGCTAATGTACTATGGGTATGGTAAACGTATGGCCACTGTTGAGCCAACCTACCATTTTCCAATTCTTCCCCACAGTCAATTCAAGCTGAAGTGGTTCTGTGTTACTACCACATACATGAAGAAGAGTTGGTTACTGATACAGTTAAATTCTGCTCAAAATAAGCCTCTGCAGAAAACAATCCTTAGAAACACTGACAGAAAGATGCAAGACATGCATGGCAGAATGCATCAACTGGGGTGGGGGGAGGGATAAGGAGAGGGGAATGTACCCAAATTGGACTGAAAAATGATGTATGAAATATACAAAATGTCAATAAAAAAGAACATAATTAAAAAAAGAGTTGGTTACACTCTCAGGAGTATTTTTATTTTCTGGACAGAGGTTCCTTTCTTTTTATTTCTTTCTTCCTGTGGGTGAGAATGATGGCTAAAGCTGATAAACCATCCTATCTCAATGAGGGCAAGGCCAATCAAACACACTTTATGACAACCTTGGACAATTGGGCATCATTCATAACTGCTAACACCCAGATGTCGCAACATGTGACAAGCAGTAAATTCCTTGCTTATGACCCAATGTTTCATTTTCTATTATGTTCTTTTGAAATTTCAAAATTTATACAGTGTGTAAAAGTACTTGGTACTTAGTTCACACTCAAGGAATGGTGCTTGTTATTTTTTTGTTATCATCAATATTATTGTTCTTGGAAAACACTAAGCTAGGGGCTGTCAGTTGGAAAGACTAAAATAAAAAATATACACAAGGGTATATGGTATCCTTATGCAAAGATAGGAACAAGTCACAAGGATTGAGAGCTGTATAAGATCTCTGTTGGATCTGCAGAGACAGAAGTTGTCTGTGTAGATGCTGTGAATACCTATTCTATAAGCTCCAAGCTGGGATTACAGTACAGGAGTCTTGATTCAGATGCAGTGAAGGGGCACATGGCAAGGAAGGGGACAGGGAAGGCAGCACCTCTGCTGCATGCTCTTAGCCTGTGGAAAGGGGATAATGTCACCCTGACTTCAGTTTATTGTTCAGCCTTCCTCAGGCTAGAGACCAATGAATTTAACAGACAGGCTGCAGTTTTCTGGGAAGAAATTAGAAATCAGGAAAGTCCCAGTCCTTGGAAACAAATTTTATGACCTTCTGGATTCTCTAGGCAAGTACTGAATGGGATAAATTGTTAATCTATAATGCAAACTAACTGCTCAGAATGAACCTAAAGTGCAAAATGGAATCCCAGGAACACAGACACTGGAAAAGTAATGTTTATTGCTTAACATAGCCCTAAGCATATACATGTTCACCAGATAAGTGAATGATCAAATAAACATCACTGGCCCATTTAGGCAGAATCAGAGATCCTGTATTTATGAGGTTAATAGATCAAAACTGGGCTTACTGTCTATGTAATTTTATTTTTACATTTTCAAAAATATTTGCTACAATTCATAGAAATATATACACAGCAGAATAGATAACAGGAAAAGGAATTTAGAGTTCAAGATACTTGTTTATTCATGTCTCCTGTCTCATGTCCTATTAAATGACATAAAACACATAGAAACAAGGGTGAAGTCACAACATGGCTGTCAGAGTATAGAACATTTATTTGTGTGTGTTACAGTAGGATATTAAGAACTCCTAACAGGTAGAAAACCCAACCAACTAACCAACCAACCAACCAACCAAATACCCCAAATCTTGACATGTTGGTGAATGCCTTGAATACCAGCACTCAGGAGGCAGAGACAGGCAGATCTCTGTGAGTTCTAAGGCCATCCTGGCCTACATAGGGAGCTTCAGGCCAGCTGTGGCAATATAGTGAGATCCTGTCTCATAAAAACCAACCAACTAACTAAACAAAGAAAAGAGTTTCTAAAAGATATAAGGAGATGGTGACATAAGAAGAATCTTTGAGGGGGCTGGAGAGATGGCCTAGTGGTTAAGAGCGCCGACTGCTCTTGCAGAGGACCCAGGTTCGATCCCTAGCACCCACATGGCGGCTGAGAGCTGTCTTTAACTCCAGTTCCAGGGGAATCTGACACCCTCTTCTGACCTCCGTGGCATTGCACGACACGGGTACACCAACCAACATGCAGACAGTACATTCATACACATATGAAAATAAATAAAATTAAAAAAAGAAGAATCTTTGAAAACTAAGTAATCTATAATGGTATGAAGAGGTACCAAGAATACATAAATTCCTAGTAAAATTCTGGAGAAACCTTAAGATTAAAGTCAGAGAAAAGGTGTTGGATAGCTGGATAAAGAATCTTGAAAGAACTATTTCATTCAAGACTGACCTGACATTTGTCCCTGAGTCAAACAGAAAGAATAGCTCTCCAAGACTCCCCTCTGAGCAGTTCTCAGTGCACTAAAGTAGAACACATTCCATATTTGTTCTCAAATAACTCCCCAAAAGGGGCACTGAAGGACAGATTAATTCTTCACAGAGAAAAACTTCTCTGTCACTAATGCCCATCTTATGAGAAGAGTCAGGGCTTCTGTCTCCCACAATCATATTTACTATAGGATAAATTAGAAGTCACCAGAGATTTCTTCATGAAATGAGAATGGCATCACATTCTCATTACTAATTTTCTTCATTACACCCTGATTTACAAAAGCAAACAATAGAGAATAATCCTTTTCACAGTTCTTATGTCTATTAGTCAATTAAAGAAGGCAGTTATACCAGTTTTATAAGAGATTACCTCTATAATAGTTGTCTCCAATTTACAGTTGGAGAGCGACCTCATCATCATCATATTTCTCCTTTTTCTATGGGGGGGGAGGCAAGAAAGTCTCTCATATCAAAACCTTGCGGCACCTAGAAGGTAAGTTTCATTAGGACTCATTATAAATAGTTGTTACAAGTAGGATCCACAGAGGGGTTCG